>ONZH01007772.1:0-201043 GCA_900303285.1 Rhinella marina
GTGCATATTATGCCTCATTTATCATCCTCTTATCGGCAGAAATGGCTCAAATTGTTACAGACAATTAAGCTTGCTTATGCGGTGGTGTTTTGTGTAAAAAGTCGCATTTATGGCATAAAGATGCAACTTTTTGTCCAAAAGTCGCATTTATGTAAAGTGAAACCAATTTGTGATGGGAACAAGTGATAGGTAAGTATTAACACAGGATGCAATTATTTATATCTAATATGAGCTAAACAACAGGTTTTTATCAGTAAATTGACATCCATCAAAAACAAAACAATAACAAAAACGTCCCAAGTGTGAAACAAAAGTTGCAATTTACCAGTAGAAATGTCGAAAATATGCTTCTAATGTCATAAATATGTTTCAAAAGTCTCAAGTGTAGTCTGGCAGGGATTGGCTAAAATGGCGCATTTTGGTTTAAAAAGTCGCATTTTAGTGCTGTTGGTGTTAAAATGTCGCAAATCAAGATAAATAGGCTGATAGTCAAGTTTAAAAAGTCACATTTTACAAGTGGTGTGCGCCTTTTGATATATGTGGTGAAACAAATAACCAGTTTTGATTTGTAGCTTTATTTGTTTTTTTGGGCGCAAACAACACCATTATTGATAAATGTCCCCCACTGTGTTTCAGAGTACAAGGACTCCTTCATCAAGAACCAAAAAGCCTGTTGTCCATGATGAGATCACTTGTTCCTTGAACAAGGAAGAAGGAGAAGGAGAAGAAAAGATTCTGACCATCATTGCAGAAGGCGAAAGTCCATAGGCATCTTCAAAAACATAAAAGAATTTAGATGACCGTTTGCCTTCAACATGCAAAATATGGATCACCCTGCTTTGCTGCAAATTTCAGACCTGGCAAATTAATCTTTATCTATGGATTTTCAAAGCCCATTCCAACAATTCCCTTGTAGCACCTAGCAGCAGATCCATTCTCCTCTACTACATATTACACTTGTCTGAATGAATGAACTGCAACCAGGGATTCTGACGAGCCTAAAAGCAGCGTTGAGTGCTGCTGTCCATAATGAATGGACATCTGTCACGGGATTTGTTCACGTGTACCTTATTGAAGTCGGCTTAATCTATTTGTGGTGCTGGTTGGATTCAATCCATCAAACAATTAAGACAGCACATGCCAAAGGCAACGACAAGTATATACAAGACCTAATACAGCAGCATGGACTGTCAAGCTTTTATTGCATTGAATGATGACTACAACAGGCTTATAATATGTCATACTGAGATGATACATATCTGTACGGTTATATATGTATCCAGAGACACAAAGCTAGAACGTAGAGATTATCATACAAATTTAGGAATAGTGTTAAAAACCTTATTACTAGTATCTATTTATTACACATAATTTTCTAAAAGTTTATGAACATTTCAAGGGCTCCCTGAAAACCATAGATTTATTTCATATAACAAAAATATGCCACAAGGAATATATAATGTAATTTGCTGTTTATGTGAGAAGATTCACAAGGCCATAAGCATACACTAGGGAATGATACAATAAAGTACTAGATATTACCAGTTGTGTCCTTGTATTGCCAGTGGAGCATGGTTTGCATTATGAGTTCTTGAATTACCTCTACTAAATCCACTCAAATGAACTACTTTTAACTCAAGGAAATGAACTGTCCATCCTATATTTCCTCCCAAATGGCAGGAATGCTATACGTTGCATAGTATAAGGGAAAATAATTAGATGACCAGTTGGAACCATACAATGGAGATAAAGTTATGTGGGTACACTTTAAAGGAAATGAGTCACCAAAAATGTTTTCTGCCAGTTAAAACCAGATAGTAAAACATCTCCTTTTTTCTGATCTTTTTTATTTTCTAATTACAGATATTGTTTTATTCTATTTCCTGAACATTATTATGGGGAGGCCATTTTGCCTGAGCTGTTCTTAACAGCATTTACACAGCATAAAAAAAATTGCTCTACGGCAGCCCCATGGGCCTTAGGGTACTTTCACACTAGCGTTTACAAATTCCTGTATTGAGCTCCGTCATAGGGGCTCAATACCGGAATAAAATGCTTCAGTTTTGTCCCCATTCATTGTAAATGGGGACAAACATGAACTGAAGAGAACGGAATGCTCCTAAATGCATTCCGTACAGTTCTTTTCAGTCTCCAGACCGGAGAGCAAACCGCAACATGCTGCGGTTTGCTCTCCGGTCTGGGCATCCGCACCAAGACGGATCCGGAATTACCCCCAATGCAAGTCAATAGGGACGGATCCGTTCGGTGTGACACAATAGTAAATGGATCCGTCCTCCATTGACTTTCAATGGAGTTCATGATGGATCCGTCACCTTGCACTTTTCCCACAGCTCCCTTCTCCCTCCAGCAGGGGGCGCTGTGGGGAATCTTCCCTTTCCTTACATTGTGAGCGCCGTCCTCCTCCTCCTGTGGTGTCCGGAGCTGCTGGGACAGGTAAGAGACAGTGTCTAACACGTGTGGGGCCGGAATGCGGTTCCGGCCCCACAAGTGCACCTGCGGCAGCATGGATCCGGCGGGACCCTTCACCTGCCAGATCCGTGCTGCCGCAAGTGTGAAAGTAGCCTTAGACACAATTTTCTGGAGGGGACTTTATCAACTTCTATGGGAAAGTTTTTTTGACATGCTCTGTGACCTGTGCAGAGGACATTGTACAAGGAGGGAATAGATAAGCTTTGACAATCACTTATTGTGAATAGTGGATCTTGTCTTATCTGTCATTTTAATCCTTCCTGTAATTATATCACCTCTGTGTATAGATAAGCAGTAACTGCAGTAAATTGATCTTTACTACAGACTAAGAAGTGGCACAAATTATTAAGACTTGTGGCCAGTGGGAAAACTGCAGGAAATTATGTACCAGTTTGTTGTTGAGTGAATCAGTGAAGTTCATGAAGTGGACTTCGATCCAAATTTAAGGTAAAATTTAATTCGCTGTGAAACTGAATTTCCTCATGCTTCGTGGTAACTAATCAATTTTCCCTAAAATGGCAGTAAAAAATAAAAAGTCATACTCACCTCATCCATTTGCATGCGAAGAGGCCAATGCAGCCTTCTTGATTGAATATGCCTCACGAAATTTCATGCACGGTGAAGTATGATTTCACCACACAAGCCAGTGTGATGACATCATCATGCACTGCACAAGATTTCGTGCTGGATCCTCAATGGTCATCTCAGATGCCACGATCAGTGATAAATGCAGCGTCTCAGGGGTTCAATGACGGGGGCGGCACCATCGCTGTTCCCCGTCATTGCATCCACTACTTACAAAGAAATGCGCCTCATAACGAAGTAATTAGTCACGAAGTGAATTTCTTGGGGAAATTTGGCAAAGCAACCAAATCGAATTTTTCAGAACTTTGTTCATCTCTACCAGTAATCATCCTAGCTAGTCCTTTCTGTTAGCTGTACAAGTACTGTGCGTCCATATTACAGGCAGGTGTAATACATCGCCCTGTACATAAGTGTGCAGTGGACTAAAAATCATTCTGCATAATTCGTTCTGTTAGCAATACAGTTATTATACACTATGGCAAACAGACAGTTGCCTGGGCCCTCCAAAGGAACAGGCAGTGGCAAAAATGATGCTGTAGCTGCAGCAACAGGCCAGAGCTGCCGTTGTTATCCAGAGGTCTTGTTTTGACCAACAATCCAGCTGTACTGGAATGATTGACTCGCTCTTCATCTTCATCTCAGGTGACCACAAATACACACAGCCAGGAATCGGTGGGTTCCCGACACCATACTTAGTTGGCATGGTCCACAAACAACCTCTGTGCCCTCATCTGTCATGCAACTGCCTAGGTAGTTTTGCATGCTGCTTGTTCTGCTTCACTTTTCAGTGACAATGACCTTTCTGGGGACAGTTAGCAGTTACAGGCCAGCACAGACTTGGAGGAGAAGTCCGCTGCAGACTCCTTTAAGCATGCAACTACCCATGACGACGTCGGTCGGGAGCCCATGTTGCGAGAGGTCAGGGGCGTGCACAAGACAAGTGAGGGTGACACATGTGACTCGCAAACATATGTAGATAATGATGTACCTGATTGCACGTGGGAGCCAAATGAAGAGGGGGCATCGTCATCATCAAGAGGTGAGGATGGCAGCATACCTATCAGACCGCAGAGTGGAAGCATACCCGAGAGACAGAAGGGTGGAAGTGTGTCCAAGAAACAGCAAGGTGGAAGCAGGGTGAGATCTGGAACCAAACACGGCAGAGGTATACTGACTGCTACTCGGGAGACTACCTGTGAGGAGCAGTGCACCGGTTCATAAAAGCAGCGGCAAGCAGGCATCATGTAGTGGTGGAGGAAAAATGCCATACTCGACAGTGTGGGAATTTTTTACAAAGTCACTGGGTGACAATAGCGTGGCGCTATGCAGCATATTTGGCCAGAAGGTGAGGCGTGGCCAGGGTGCTAATGTAGGCTCGACAGCCCTGCATCAACACATGGAGTAGAAAACCATGCCACTCATTTAGTGGTACAGCCTGATGCAGCAACCGATGCATCTCCCACCGGCCCACACCCCCTCTCCAGCAGTCAGGGCTTGTCAACGTGTATTGCTTCAGGCACACAAGCAACTTGGCCAAGTGATAGCAATGCCACCTCTGTGTTATAATCATGGGATTTCTGCGCCAATCTCCTCCTATGCCTCCTCCTCCTCCACCTTGTCCTCCTCTCTAGGGACAGTTAATAGTGGTCACAGTGCTCCTCCATCATATCCCCTGTGCAAAGGTAGGTGTTGTCGACCTTTTCAGTCTGGGTGAACAGAACCACACTGGGAAGCAACTGCTCCACTTCATCAATAAAGAAATGGAATACTGTCTGTCTCCTCACCAACTGTAGACCGATGGAACCATGGTCACTAATAACAGGATGAACATTTTATCTGCGCTGAATCAGGGAGGGCCCTGCATGGCACGTCTTCAATTTTGTTGCTGCCTGGTTTCTAGACTACAAGAGCTGTTAAAAATGTCCAGGGAACTGTGCATGCATTTCAACTACTCTTACTGTGCGAAACACACCCTCCTTCAGCTGCAAAAGTAAAATGCTCTTCTCCAACATCGCCTGATATGCGATGTTTCCACCCATTAGAACTCCACGCTTCATATGTTAGACCGCCTGTATAAGCAGAGGAAGGAGGTCAACGATTTCTTAATGCAGCAGACCGTTAGGTTTACTTCTAGGTGTAATTTTAATCTTAGCCAGTGGCAGCTTATGTGTGACACATGCCATTTGATCAGGCCACTTGAGGAGGCCACTTTGTCAGTCGGCAGAACTACAGGATGAATGATGTAATTCCACTCCTTCACATCCTGAAGGGGATACTGAGAAATATGATGGAGGATGAACTGGCAGAGGAGGAGGACATAAACACTCCCAGAAATTTTATACACACTTAGGTTATTTATCTGCCCGAGGGACAGGAGAGGACAACAACAGACTGTGGCAGTGGAGATGGAGGCAGGGAGGCCCTCCGAGTCCCTTGCGCAAATGGAATATGGCTTACAAATACTGATGCAAAATACTGACTGTGTGAAGGAGACCATTAAAGTCCTTCATGTAGGACTTTTTTCCATTGTAGACCAAAACCAAGAATGGGTCCAAAACACAGAAAAGATGCAAATATTTCCATTTTATGTTATCTCTTTAAAGGGGTTGTCCGGGTTCAGAGCTGAACCCGGACATACCCTTAATTTCACCCAGGCAGCCCGCCTGATGTTAGCATCGGAGCATCCTATGCTCCGATGCCCTCCTTTGCCCTGCGCTAATTAGGGCTCTGCCAGGCGAAGGCTTCCGCCCAGCAGTGAGCCCGGTGATGTCACTGGCGCTGATGGCGCAGTAAAATGACTAGGGCAGTGCTAAAGCCGCCGAGTGGAAGCTTCCGCCCGGCAGTGTGTATTTGTCAACAAAAGTGCCCTTGCCCTGCGCAATCCAGTGCAGGGCAAGGGAGTGCATCGGAGCATGAGATGCCCTGATGCTAACATCAGGCGGGTTGCCTGGGTGAAATTAAGGGTAAACCCCTTTAAGTTCCACTCCTGCTTTTGGCTTACAAATACTGATCAAATACTGATGTAAAATATTGACAAAATACTGACCGTGTGAAAGAGGCATTTCCGAAGCTAAAAATACAAAAATGCAGGATCCTTTTTTTATGTTCTTCTGACAGATCAGAAGAAGAGAAAAATAAATGGTGATGTGAAAACAGCCTAACTACCACTGCTGCTGATGCCACCCTCCCCACTCTGTCATGAGGTCACTATTGTCACTGTTTCTGCCACCCTCTCCACTCTGTCACGGGCCCACTAATGTTACTGCTGCTGCCACTGCTGCTGCTGCCACTTTCCCCGCTCTGCCATGGGGCCACTATTGTCACTGTTACTGCAACTGCTGCTGCCACCCTCCCCACTCTGCCATGGGGCCACTACTTGAGTCCTGGTGCTCTGCACAGTTATGTACACGGTGATAAATTAGACCTTCCTATAATAGTGACCTTTAATACTGACGGCACAGTAACTGTACAGCTAACAGAAGGGATTAGCTTTGAATCTTGATGCACTGCACACGCCGATAAATTAGACCTCCTGTAATACTGACGGCACCGTAACTACAGTTTACTGAATGGATTAGCTATGACTCTTGGTGTACTGCACAATTATGTACACGGCGATAAATTGCAGCAGTCTGTAGTTCACCAGTCTCTTACACTCTCCCTCCACTCTCCCTGGAAAGAATATGATTAGTCAGATTGGCCTGGGTATACCTGTTTTAGCGATTAGTGGCAAACTCATTTGTAATTAATCAAATTTCTTGTTAAACGTCGGTGAAGCCGCCAAATTGAATTTTTCAAAACTTCTCTCATCTCTACACACCATACCAGGCCAGTATCATGCAAGAGTACAAGTCTTACTAGAATTAACTAATATGACCTGTGCACAATATTATCAGAGCCTTACTTGGTTGTCTGTAGAAAATGTACCTAGGGGTTAACAACCCCTTTAAGAAAACTTTAGAAACTGTAACATTGTGTATTCTCTAATGACTATGCTTTATAAATTGTGAAATATGCCTTTTGACCTCCAATATATATCTCAGAAAAGAATATGTCTAGAATAATTTGAATGCGTTGAAAAAATGATGGTGCTAATGGAAAAAAAACACCAGGTTCCTTCCACTTTCATTATTGTCTTTGTCATGGAGAAAAAGAACACATTTGAGATTCTACAAATCTGTACAACATGAAGTGGTAATTTGCCCTTTTCATTATGTCAAAATTTGAATCACTGTCCATTTATTTTACTCCTTTAAGTTCACTGATCTTAATAAGTTGTCAAAAGGCCTGAATGTAGAGAAGATATTTCTTGATGCCATTTTCTGTTCGCACTTAACCTTTTGGAGTTTTGTCAACCTTATGAATCCACCGTTACAACATTTTTATGTTTTCATTTGATATACATACATGACTGCTTTTAGGATGTAGGTTTCAAGGGTTTTGAATTTTCCATAGTTTTTCCATTTGAAATGTCTTGATCATTTTAGAAGGTTGTGCTATGAGCTTCTAGGTCATTTGAAGATCATTGTGATTATCTCTCTGTTAGATGTAGATATTGCATCTGTTATACATAATGTTTTCTCAGATTAATATCATATACCAGAACACTATTCATTTTCTCACAACAGATAACACAGATTACAGTGATACCATAGATTATATTAGTTTTACTTGACCTATGATACTTTATCTAACTGATTTTAGGACCTGCTGGAAATGATGAAGGACTTGTTAATAAAAAGGCATTAAAGGTTATCAAATGCATTAGGGGTCATTACAGAGAATTTATTTTGGGTATGGATACTGATATAAATTCTCTATACAGTAAAAGACATAAACAAGAACTCAACTAATATATATTCTACTACTACGATAGGTGGATAAAGCAATATAGCATTGTGTAACTCAAATTCCCGGCTAGAGTAAGGGATCCATTCTGATAATAGAAGTACATTAGGGAATTGCACTAAATACAGTCAAAGGGAAAGATTTTTGAAACAGTCTAAAATATATATAAAACTGAAAGAAAAATTGTGTGTTGTTATAGCAATCACAGTGCAGCTTTCCTTTTTCAAGAGCACTATAAGAAATTATTGGTTACTAGAGAAACAAGGCTAGTCTTTTAGATGGTTCAGGATTAGTGATGAGCGAGCATGCTCGGCCGAATACTGTATTCGGTCGAGCATGGCGGCGCTCGGGACCACGCGTTGTTCGGCCGAACACCGCATGTGCTCGAGCGCCATGCTCGAGTCCTCTCCCCGCATGTTTCTTGGCTGCTACGCAGCCAATCAGCGTGCAGGGAGGTACTGGCATTCACTGTAATGCCGTAGCCATCTTGGCTATTGGCATTACAGTGATTGGCTGGCCGGGAACGCGTCATCGGATGCTATATAGCACCCGGTGACATGTGACCAGCTCAGACCAAGTCAGGGAGAGCTGCTGCAAGGAGGGACAGATAGTGTAGGGAGAGAAATTGGCAAGGCAGGGCTAGTATTTTTGTGGAAAAGACCCAAAAGCCCTTTTAAGGGCTATTGTGATATCTGGCTAAAATATATTTATTATTTTTTGGGGGGTAAAAATTGCGCAAGGTGGCCTGACCTTAACGCCACCTGTGCAGCTTCTGCATTCTAATCCTTTCTGTATCCCATATACCTGACATCCATTGTCATTTTTTCTGTTGCTAATCAAGGCCACAGTACCTGTGCTCCGTCTGCTGTATAACATTTGCGCAAGGAGGCACAGATAGTGTAGAGATAGGATTTGGCTAGGCAGGGCTAGTTGTTCTGTTAAAAAGACACAAAAGTCTATTGTTATATCTGGCTGCAATTTATTTTTTTCTTTTGGGGCAAAAAGAACGCAAGTTTGCCTGATGCTAACACCACCTGCACAGCGTGTGCATTATTACGTTTCTGTAGTCTATATACCTGACATCCGTTGCTATTTTTTCTGCCGCTAATCAAGCCGACAGTACCTCACCTGCGTCTGCTGTATAACGTTTGCGCAAGGAGGCACAGATAGTGTAGGGATAGGATTTGGCTAGGCAGGGCTAGTTGTTCTGTTAAAAAGACACAAAAGTCTATTGTTATATCGCAAAACGCAAGTTTGATTGACCTTAACACCACCTATGCAGCTTGTGCATTAGAACGTTGCTCGATCCTATATAGCTGACATACGGTGTAATTTTTGTCTGCCGTTAATCAAGGCGACATTACCTGCGCTGCGTCTACTGTATAAAGTTTGCGCAAGGAGGGACAGATAATGTAGGGATAGAAATTGGCTAGGCAGGGCTAGTTGTTCTGTTGAAAAGCCCTTTTAAGGGATATTATATCTGGCTGCAATATATTATTTTTGTGTTGGGTTAAAAATTGTGCAAGGTTGCCTAAACTTAACACCACTTTTGCAGCGTCTGCTGTCTAACATTTGTGTATCCCAAATACCTGAAATCCGGTGTATTTTTTTCTGCCGCTATTCAAGGCGACATTACTAATGTCGCCGTGATTAGCGGCAGTAAAGAACGCAATAAATGTCAGGTATATTGGAGAAACAAACATTGTACTGCACATGTAATGTCACCGTGATTAGCGGCAGAAAAAAACACAACAAATGTCAGGTATATAGGAGAAACAAACATTGTACTGCATATGTAATGTCGCCGGGATTAGCGGCAGAAAAAAACGCAACAAATGTCAGGTATATAGGAGAAACAAACATTGTATTGCACATGTAATGTCGCCGTGATTAGCGGCAGAAAAAAACACAATAAATGTCAGGTATATTGGAGAAACAAACATTGTAGTGCACATGTAATGTCGCCGTGATTAGCGGCAGAAAAAAACGCAACAAATGTCAGGTATATAGGAGAAACAAACATTGTACTGCACACGCTGCACAGCTGGTGTTAAGATTAGGCAAACTTGCGCAAATTTTGACCATCAAGAATAAAAATATTGCAACCAGATATAACAATAGTCCTTAAAAGGACTTTTGGGTCTTTTCAACACAACAACTAGGCCTGCCTAGCCAAAATCTATCCCTACACTATCTGTGCCTCCTTGCGCAAACGTGATACATTATATGAATAACAGCAGAAAAAAATACACTGGATGTCAGGTATTTAGGATACAGAAAGGTTATACTGCACACGCAGCACAGGTATGTGACAGAAACAAACATTGTACTGCACATGTAATGTCGCCGTGATTAGCGGCAGAAAAAAACACAATAAATGTCAGATATATAGGAGAAACAAACATTGTTCTGCACATGTAATGTCGCCTTGATTAGTGGCAGAAAAAAACACAATAAATGTCAGGTATATAAGAGAAACAAACATTGTAGTGCACATGTAATGTCGCCGTGATTAGCGGCAGAAAAAAACGCAATAAATGTCAGGTATATTGGAGAAACAAACATTGTACTGCACATGTAATGTCGCCGTGATTAGTGGCACAAAAAACGCAACAAATGTCAGGTATATAGGAGAAACAAACATTGTACTGCACACGCTGCACAGCTGGTGTTAAGATTAGGCAAACTTGCGCAAATTTTGACCATCAAGAATAAAAATATTGCAGCCAAATATAACAATAGTCCTTAAAAGGACTTTTGGGTCTTTTCAACACAACAACTAGGCCTGCCTAGCCAAATCTTATCCCTACACTATCTGTGCCTCCTTGCGCAAACGTGATACATTATATGAATAACAGCAGAAAAAAATACACTGGATGTCAGGTATTTAGGATACAGAAAGGTTATACAGCACACGCAGCACAGGTATGACATTACCTGTGCTGCGTCTGCTGCATAACGTTTGCTCATTCTAAATATTTCTAACATTCGGTGAAATTTTTCTGCTCATACACTAAAAAAAATCTGCGCAACTGTAATTTTGACAAACTTGCATATATACCATTTCATATGTGCAAGGCGAGCAGTAAGGGACAGGGAAGTGGGCATGCTGCTGATGGTGCACGCAAAGGCCATGGCTCTGGGCGCGGTGAAACAGTGTCTGCTGGCAGAGCACAAGAAACAAAGTCATCCAAAACTCTTAGCTTCATGTCCCAGTTTGCAGGGCAGCGCAAGACAGGTTCTTGTTAGGTCAACATGTCAGGAGGAGAACCAGAGTGAGATTAATATTTTAGGTTAAAAAATTAGGGGTGAGGGCCTGCTGGTGGACCTCTTAAATATTTAAAGGCAAGGGCAGCATAATAAGTATTTTGATATAATGGGGGAAAGGGGGAAGAGGACGAGAAAAGGAAGAGGAAAGGGTGCATGGGAATACAATGTTTTCAATACACCTTAAAAGCCACATTTAAAGTTCCTTTATGTTCAGCCGCTTTTCTCTGGTGGGGTAGCGAAGTCAGGGGAAATCCAGGCCCCCAGCGGCACTAAATAACAGCTCCGACAAAACGTTGGCGGCAGGGCAGGCCAGCACCTCCAAGGCATAAAGCGCCAGTTCGTGCCATATGTCCAGCTTAGACACCCAATAATTATAAGGCACAGAGGGATCGCTGAGGACGTTGACACGGTCAGCTAGGTACTCCTTTACTATTTTCAAAAACTTTTCCCACCTTGTGACACTAGGCCGCTTATCAGAACCTTTTCCACATGCAGAGCCGCCCACCTTTATTGTGAGCAACTTGAAAGGCGCCCACCGTGTTGCAGCTGGTATTCAACTACTGGTCTCTGCTGCTCACAAAGCCTGCCCAACATGTGGAAGGTGGAGTTCCAGCGCGTGCTCAGGTCGCACAGCAGTCGGTGAGCTGGCAATTGTAAGCGCTGCTGCAGCGTTGCTAGACCAGCGGAAGCTGTAGGTGACATTTGGAAATGGGCACACAGGCAGCGCACCTTCACCAGCAACTCAGGCTAATTGGGGTAGGTTTTGAGAAACCGCTAAACCACTAAGTTAAAGCAGTTGTTTGGCCTGAGGGAGACTCCTGTTCGTCCTTCATGTTGGAGGAACAGGTAGACTCATTCCTGTCATTAGTTCCATTGTCCTATAGGGTCAGTTTGGTTTAGGTTCCTGTGTATGAACTAGCCTACCTTTGAGGCCTCTTCATACTGGTTGTCAGTCGGGATTAGAGTCATGGTTTCCTTTAGGAGGTGTCCATCTTCGTTCCTTAGTTTCCACGCCTAATCTTCTTTCCCTCCTATGCTCTGTGTGGTTTTCCCCCCACACCTGAGCGTGACAGTATGTGTGTGAGCTTGCCGAGCTCCAAAGCCGCCACCAAGTTGCGGCCGTTATCAGACACAACCACACCTGGTTGTAGATTGAGTGGCGAGAGCCACAGCTCAGCCTGGTCCCTTATACCCTGCCACAGCTCTGTGGCGGTGTGTTGTTTGTCACCTAAGCAAATAAGTTTCAGCTTCCCCACTGCTTGCTGCTTCCCCACTGCTGTGCTACACTGCTTCCAGCTACTGAATGATGGCTGACTGGTGCTGCAAGATGAGAATTCCTAGGTGGAAGTGGAGGAGGAGAAGGAGGGGTTGCAGCCGCTAATGTAGGTGGTGGCGGAAATCCTGATGAAAATAGGGCCCGCAATCGTGTCGATAGCACCTGTGCCATCCCAGTGTACGACTCGCTCCTAGCCTCCACAGTGTTCACCCAGTGTGCCGTCAGGGAAATGTAGCGTCCCTGGCCAAAAGCATTTGTGGACCTTCCCAGTAACTGCGTTGGTCAGGGCACGGGTTATGTTACGGGACACATGCTGGTGTAAGGCGGTGACGGCACACCGGCAAAAATAGTGACGGCTAGTTACTGAGTAACGAGGGACAGCTGCCATCAGACTGCGAAAAGCCTCAGTGTCCACAAGCCTAAACAGCAACATTTCCAGCGCCAGCAATTTGCAAAGGTGTGCATTTAGTGCTTTGGCCTGTGGGTGGGTGGCTGGGTATTTGTGCTTTCGTTCAAAGGCCTGGGGTATGGACATCTGTATGCTGCACTGGGACACAGAAGTGGATGTGCTCTCTGATGGTGCTTGCGAGGGTCCAGGTGCAGGGCGGGAGGCATCTGGGCCTGCGTCTTGGCTAGCACGTAACACAGGGAAGAGGAGGCAGTGGTGTGACCCGCAGAGACCGATTGTGGATCCAGGCATTTGGCCCACCTATTAGGGTGCTTTGCTGCCATGAGGATCATGCTGGTGGTGGTCAGGTTGCTAGCGTTCATGCCCCTGCTCATTTTGGTACGGCACAGGTTGCAAATGACAATTCTTTTATCGTCCACACGTGTTGGTGTGGCCTGCCTTCTCCCTTTTGCCACCCCACTGCCTCTTCCAGCCTGTTGCGGTGCTGCGGATCCCTCCCCCTCTGTACTGCTGTCCTTGCTCAGCTTGCCACTTTCCCTTGTTGGGCCAGTGATTTCATCATCTACCACCTCTTCTTCCACTTCTTCACTCTGGTCCTCCTCCTGACAAGTTGATCTTCAGTGCTGCTGACATTCAAAAACATTAGGGACGAGTGCCTACTGCTAATCTAACCATCTAAAACATTAGGGGCGAGTGCCTGCTGCTGATCTGACCGTGTAAAACATTAGGGGTGAGGGCCTGCTTCTATTTGCGCTTTATATACAAGTAAATATATGTTTCCTAACAATATTTCCTCTAAAATCAATGTTATATTTGGTTTTGGGGGTATTCTTGTCATTCCGTAAAATTGGCGTAATACTCGGACATCGTTCCCAGCAATGACTTTGGTGTCCAAGATGCATCCAGACATCCTCCCCATGCTGTTTCCAAACCATTTCAGTGGTGTTTCCACCATTTTCTCAACTTTCCCTATGAACTATACACCCTCCCCTCTTCAGAGAAGGGGGTGCCTGGTTTAGTGCTCGGGTTCTCCCTTTGACTTCCATTATACTCGGGTGCTCGGCCGAGCACTCGAGTGCCACCTAGTGTTCGCCCAGAGCACCTGAGCATTACGGTGCTCGATCAACACTATTCAGGATCATTGTGGTCATGCTGAATTTAGAAATTATTCATGACAGATTTTAATCCTTTTACATATGGATGGTATTGATCAAAGGGTGTATGCCTTGATTTATCTTCAAAATGAAAATCAGTCATCATATAGCACATGACAATTTCTTTTTTAGAAGACTAGAACCAGGCTGTACCTCATATGGATCCAGTGATCTCCCTATTCATTGTTCCATTTGCTCTGCTATATTATCTTCAGGCTGGCAGCTCAGAGGGTGTGTGCTCTCTGCTACAGGTCAGGGGGAGTGTCTTGTTGCAGCTTTCTCCCTATGACAGCGCAGGCGTGTGTCCTTTCTGCTGCAGTTCTGTCCCTGTAACTGTCATAGCTTCTAGCAGTAGATATGACTGGTGGCAATTAAAGGATGGAAATGAGGAAGTGGTTGGAACTAACTGAGCATGTGTGACCACCTCAGTAAGTGTACATTAGTATACAGATTAAATACAAAGGGGCACTGATATAATGAAGTAAATAGAATATCTCATTTTGTAATAGAAACTATTCAAAAATTCAAAAAATAACACATTTTTCATGCTAAATTATATTAAAATAACATTCAATGGTGGCACAATCTCTTTAAAGGGGTCATCCGGTAAGTTTTATTGATGACCTATCCTCATAATCGCTCAATATCAGATCAGCAGGGGTTCAGAGATAACCACACAAATCAAAAGAAAAAGTCACAGAGGCATTGCCGCATTCTTCAAACTGTGTATGATCTATATACAAAATAATACCTAATCTAATCATAATCTAATATGCAATCAGAGGTTCCTAGCAGATATATTTGTGATCAAAGATATCTGGGCCCATCCACTAGCAGCAAGGTGACTTCGATACAGATGGGTACCTAACTGTAAACTTATTTCTATGCCGTTTGTGGGCATTTACTTTCAAGGAGAGCTGAACCCATAAAAACACTGACTGCTACCAATTTTACCGCTCAGAGTGAGCAAGCAATGACCTGTTTTGTCACTCTGTGCCAGCAAACCTTCAATGAGCAGGAGGCACAACCATGCAAATCAGCTCACCAAACATTTCACCCCTAGAAAAATCTTGTTGTGGGTCTCTAGGCCTGTGCTTATATGTTTGGTCACATTACCCATTTTTGCGAGAAAAGACTAAGAGGGAGATTTACGGCATTAAAAAGTCGGAAACTATGGGGGAGATTTATCAAACTGGTGTAAAGTAGAACTGGCTTAGTTGCCCATAGCAACCAATCCGATTCCACCTTTCATTTATCACAGCTCCTTTGGAAAATGAAAGGTGCACTAGACTATGCAGTGACTGACTGCAGCATTTACACTACACTATGGACTAACTGACTATGGTCTACTGATATTAGACTATGGACTCACTGCAGAGTTTACACCAGACTATGTACTGACTGACCGCAGCATTTACACTATGGACTGACTACAGTGTTTACACTACTAGACTATAGACTGTCTGTCAAGCTGAACAAAGGATAATCATGGCAGGTGGACATTAGAGGAGTGTGGCAACAGCAGACAGGTACACCAACATCCCTTTTTCCTCCAGCCATGTTAAAATTTAAATTAATTAGCCCCTACCTGATTTTGTGCCCAGGAGATCTCCACCAAGCTGAATCCAGCCCAGGACATAGCTATACAATAAATAATTATCAGGTCATTTAGGTTGGTTATTACTATAAATGACAGTGTTGAACAATTAGAATACCTAAAGACAATGGCTACCTGAGAAAGAGTCTTCCTACATGGGTAGATGTGATTTCCTCAACATTTCATAACAAAATCTGCACTATGATGAAGAACTCTCTCAACTAAATACATGTCCAATGAACAGGTCATGATGTTTGGAAAAGACA
Organism: Rhinella marina; assembly: GCA_900303285.1. Lineage (NCBI taxonomy): Eukaryota > Metazoa > Chordata > Amphibia > Anura > Bufonidae > Rhinella > Rhinella marina. The sequence continues at coordinate 15,896 of ONZH01007772.1, forward strand.
CATGGCCCATGCTCCAGATGTGTAGGACAGGTAGGTAGGTATATAGAGACAGTACATCATGAATAAGGAAACCTGGATAGCAAATAGTCTAAATTCATTAGTGATACCTGAAGGTTGTTTACAAAAATGGTATTGTCAATCCTGGGAACAAATGTACAGTCAAACGTGTCTTATCTACTCTCGAACATAATCATTTGCTGGAAAAGTTAAAATTCTGTATGACAGTTGTCAGCACTAGTGACACAGTGATACATATTCTTCAGTCTCAAGTTCCTAAACAATGTCAATATTATCCATCATTCTACAATTAAGAGACATAAATGTATAGAAATTCATGGCAGTAAATATTCATTACTATTGTCTAACTTCTGTGTATGGCAAAGAACAAACTTAAGAAAGGTCAAACATACTTGTCAAACAGAGGACAAGGATATTTAAAGAGGATGTCTCACTTTGGTAAATGGCATTTATCATGTAGAGTAAGTTAATACAAGGCACTTACTAATGTATCGTGATTCTCCATATTGCTTCCTTTGTTGGCTTGATCCATTTTTCCATCACATTATTTCCATGGTTATGGCCACCCTGCAATCCATCAGCAGTGGCTGTGCTTGCACACTGTAGGGAAAAGCAGCAGCCTATGTACACTCCTGCAGTCATAGCCACCATAGAGGCCGGTTCTTTTCTCGCTCGTATCATTGGGGGACACAGGAGACCATTGGTATAGCTGCTGCCACTAGGAGGCGACACTAAGCGACAAAAGTGTTAGCTCCTCCTCTCAGCTATATCCCTCCTACAGGCACTGAGCTAATCAGTTTTTAGCTTAGTGTCTGTAGGAGGCAGACCTCCCTGCTTTGCAGGGCGTCTTCTTTTGTTATTTTACATTTTTTCCGCTTTAGGTATGGGAAACAGAGACGCCTGGCCTCTCTGTTTACCCGGGGAGGAAGGCCGGTGTCAGTTACCCTCACCACCCGACCTCCCCCAAGAATGCAAAGGTGGACCAGGGCAGCCCTGCTCCCCTGCATCCCGCCAGCCATGGGGTCACCTGCTTTTCTGCAGTCCTCCCCTCCACTCCAGCCTCACTACCACCTCGGTGCTAGTGGCTGCAGAGGTGACCCCACTGGTACCCCGAGGAGGGTGAAGAGAAGAGGATGAAGATGGGGGTGAGTAATGTGAGCAAGGTGAGTACCCCCTCCATCCACCACCTCCCCCAAATATCTAACCCCCCGCCTCCCCCCTCTATTTTACCATTCCTGTTTCCTCTCTCCTTGGCCCCCTCTCTCCTTTCCATACCTCCAGGCCGTCCAGTACCTGCCCCCTCCTGGCGCGTCTGCTAGCTCCAGCTGCCGGACATCGAGTATGCCCATCCCAGGTCTCCTCAGTCTGGGGTCTGAGAATCTCACGGCTATTCGTCCTGGTTTCCGTTCCGACCGGAAGTCCTTCCGATCGGCCCGCTCTTAGGCGAGTCCCCGGCTTTGCGGCCTACTAGGCCGCAACTTCCACCCTAGAGTACGGTGGGCGGAGACTGTCCCCCAGGCGCAAAATCTTCCCGCCCGAACGTCCCTCTTCTCCAGGAGCCTGCTGAGCACCGCCCCCGGGATTCTCTGTCTAGTGAAAAAAAAAAAAGAAGAGAAGATGAAAAAGAAAAAAAATGGATCCTTTCTTGCCGGCCTAATTTCTGAGGCTGATTTCCCCATTACTTGGCTGATTGGTTTAGAACTTAACCCCTTCTTGCCTCCAGTTGAGGCTAGGGGTTTTCAGTGTTCAATTACACGACTATTGCATACCCTGGGCTATCAAGTGCTGAGTGTGGTGTCTGTTGCAGTTGGTACATGTGCTCTTCCCCTCATGCAGTTATTGCCGTACTTTCCTGCAACAAGTCCGCGGGATGTTTTAGATGCAGTCTCAACCCCCCTTCCACGTCACGCACTGGCAGCGTACTGCATTACCATGGGTTACTGTACATTTTGTTGTATCCCCCCTTCCATAAGTGACGGAGTAATGGCACTACCAATTTATATCTTGCATCCCCTTTCATCCATAGACGGACTAATTGCACTACCCGCGTATACGGTACATCCTGTCGTGTTGCTCACTCATCGGATGGAGTAATTACCACTGAATGACCCACACTCTGTAGCATGGCCTCCTCTCTTAAGGTGGCGTATAGGCACTACCACTGCATACGGTACAACCTGTTGCATTATCCTGTCCATGGGCGGCCTAATTGCATGACGACTGTGTACAGCCTGTCACATTACACCTCTTCATAGGCAGTGTAATTGCATAACCACTGGATACTGTACAGTCTGTCGCATTACACCCCTCCATAGGCAGTGTAATTGCATAACCACTGGATACTGTGCAGCCTGTCGCATTACACCCCTCCATAGGCAGTGTATTTGTATAACCACTGGATCCTGTACAGCCTGTCACATTACTCCCCTCCATAGGTGGCGTAATCGCACTACCACTGCATGCTGTACTGTCTGTCGCATTACACCCCTCCATAGGCAGTGTAATTGCATAACCACTGGATACTGTACGACCTATCGCATTACCCCCCTCCATAGGCGGTGTAAGTGCTCTGTCACTGGATAGGATATCCTGCGTACATACTCCCACTAGTTCAGTAATCACATGAACGGATGAGGTAATTGCACCACCATTGGATACATATTCTTCCACGGTGGGTTTATGCAGGAGACGGTACGTACTATAACCCGGTCCTCCCCCACAAGAGGAATACGGGCGCAACAACTGGATACTGCAGCTACTTCTGCATTATTCCCTTTATCGTTGGTTTTTTGAGCGCCAACATGGCAGTCTCTGTCCTCCCGGGGTGTATCCCCACAACACAGCATTAAGTCCCAGTGGGACACCACACTACATGGTTGGTCATGATGCTTGACACCTTCCATAGGTGGTGTATCTGCCCTAGAAGAGGATTCGGTGGTTTCTACTGAGCGAATTCAGTATTACACTGCTTCTGAATACTGTATCCACTTCTGGCTCTCCTCCTTTTCAGGCGGTGTATTTAGGCTAGCACTCCATTCCAATTGTATGTCCTCTTCCGCAGGTGGAGTATTTACGCTAACAATAGAGATTGTAGCTACAACTGGAGGGTCTCCTTTCCAGGTGGCGTGTCTACCACGACTTTGGCTTCAGTGGCTACTACGGTATAGCCTCCTTCTCAGATGGCATATTTACGCTAGTGCTACAATTCATGGGTATCGTAGCCTGATTGGTTACTATCTGTTGAGCTTCTTCTCAGGTGAAGGAGTTGTGTTAACACTCCATGCCATGGCTCCTACTGGACAGTTTTCCCCTTGGGAGGAGTGTTTGTGTTAGTACTACATTCCATGGCTCCTACTGTAAGGTCTCCTCATCAGGTGGAGTATGGAGCGATCACCGTATACTATGACTTCTATGGTATCACCACCTCCTTAGGTGGAGTATTGCGCCAGCACTAGTTCCTGTGCCTACTCCTGCCTGGCCACATTCTCAGGTGGAGAATTTGCCTTAGCCTTAAGTGCCTTGCCTACCACTGTGTGGTTCCCTTCTCAGGCTCAGGGTTTACGTTCACCCTGCATGCCATGGTGGCTCCCGCGTTGCTACCTCCTTGCATTTGAACTGGATATGGTTCTGTGGTTTCTACCACATTGTCCTCTGTTCCATTCCCTGTATCGGCACTGGTTCTGTGTGCTGTAGATTCTACCGCTTCTCTCGTTCTATAGGTGGAACCCTCACACTGGTCAGTTGCTCAGTTTCCTCAGGCTGTCTAATGCCAGTCATGATGTGGTCTTGGATCCACCATCACTCGCAGTCTTCCTTTTTGTCCAATGGCGGAGGTTGCTTTAGCTGCACTCCTCTGCCGCATTGCTCTCTGTTGCGCGGCTGGGATGCTATTGTTCCCCGAGGACACAGTCTTTTCCTTTCAGACTACTCCCCATGGTTCTTCGTTTTGTACCTCGGAAGGGTCCCGTTGTGGCTTTTTCTCTCCCTTGGCCATTCCTTATCTCTATCTTCAGGAGTGACCTTGTTCCGTAGGTTTAGTCTTTTCTTGTGCTGGATTCTTTACAAGGAGTGGCTACTCGCTATTTTCCTTTACAGTTTGGCCCGCAGGGGTCTCCTCACTTGCCTGGGAGAACCCTACAAGACTAGTCCTCTTCCAGTCGCCCAGTAATTCCTTCTAGTTTTCCCAGTTTTTTCCTGTGTTGAAGGATCCCATCCCGATACTTACACATCTAGTAGGGTCGAGTCTGGGTTTTCCTGTTGCTCGTTTGCCAGGTCTCATGCATACCCAGATTCTACAGACCCATTTCTGTTGAGTAAACACTCCTTGCTTTTTCATGGGGCCTATTGTCATGCAAGACCTCCTGGGTTCCAGCCCGGGGCCCCACAGCAATTCTGTGGTCCACGATATCCAGAGGTACCTTCCACACATCTTTCTCAGTCGTCAGACATGCTTATCCTTCTTGTGGATATTATGTGCTGCTATCCACATCTTCTGAAGCCTCTCTGGCCCTTGGGTTTCGTTTAACTAGGTCTTCTTCTTTTTTACCCAGTCTCAGACGACGTGCGTTCTACGCTCTCTGGCTGGCCTTCCCGGTTCAGGCTCTTCCTCTCCTATTCAAGGTTCCTGTGCGTCCTTCCCTCACATTACTGTGCGCGTCCCATGACCAACCTTAGGTTGGTTTCAGTTTTTTTGTTCCCTCCCCATGGTACTGCTTTGGGACGTCCCATGGTCTCCTGTGTCCCCCAATGATACGAGCGAGAAAATAGGATTTTTTGTACTTACCGGTAAAATCCTTTTCTCGCTGAATTCATTGGGGGACACAGCACCCACCCAGTAAGTACATTGCTGCTTCTTTTAATAGGTCCCACCTGTTCTTGCTTCTGACCCATCTCCAGCTCTCTTTTCTACAATTGGTTTCTGTTGGCTTCTCCTGGCTGCTCCTACTGCTTTTGTACAAAACTGATTAGCTCAGTGCCTGCAGGAGGGATATAGCTGAGAGGAGGAGCTAACACTTTTGTTGCTTAGTGTCGCCTCCTAGTGGCAGCAGCTATACCCATGGTCTCCTGTGTCCCCCAATGAACTCAGCGAGAAAAAGATTTTACCGGTAAGTACAAAAAATCCTATTTTTCCTATATTGTGGAAGCATGGCCACCGCTACAGGATAGCAGGGTGCTTGTAACCCCTGGATACAAGCAGTTTATAATGCAATGGAAAAATGAATCAAGTCAGCAAAAGAGGCAATATGGACAATCACAATACATTAGTAAGTGGCTTGTATTAACTTTGTATACCTGATAAATGCCATTTGGTGAAGTAAGACAACCCTTTTAAGGTTTCACAGCTGGATTCTAAATCCCCATCAAATTTATACATCCCATGTTAATCTGGCAAAATGCAGTAAATATACACACATACATACATGATTATACACTTTCCACTACAGAATTTGTACCATTTTAGAAAATTTCCAGCTGTGAGATTAAAAATTGTATGTAAATCAGTATATATAGGCACTGCTTTTCTTTGGTACTTTCTGCTTGGTGCCTTTTAGCCATTTGAGGTAAATGAGCCTTAAAGGGGTTATCCAAAGTATGAAACATGCCCCCCCAATGCCCGGTTTCCTCATATGGATTATACTTACCCCAGCACTCGCATTGCTCCTGATCCCCATATGGCTGCAGCTGCATCTTCCCGTCACGAGGATCATCCAGGGCATGTTTTATAGTTTGGATAACCCCTTTAAATAAGTTATCTGAAACCGGACAAAAACTAGCTGGGGGATTCATTACACTACATACACACAGATAAGCCATACCATTGAAAATACCATCCTGCCTAATATTGTGGCAGCTCTGGCCCATGAAGGCATGGACTCCTCAAGACTTCTGAAGGTGTCCTGTGGTATCTGGTATCCTACAAATGCGTCAGTTTGAGATGAGAGGAATTTGAAGAGGAGTTCTACACCTTGAACGCTTTGTCATGTTTCTCAAATTCATGAGCAAATTTTGCATTGTGCCAGGGTGCACTATCCTGCTGAAAGAGAAAGGGTCAGAAAAGGGTGTTGTTGATCATGAAACATGAAAGGCAGGACCCAAAGGTTTCCAGCAGAACAGTGTCCAGAACATTATACTGTGTCCGTTCAGCTTGCCTATCTCATCTACAGTGTGGAAAAAAAGTATTTAGTCAGCCACCAATTGTGCAAGTTCTCCCACTTAAAAAGATGAAAGAGGCCTGTAATTGACATAATAGATAGACCTCAACTATGAGAGGGACCAGGGACAACTGATCCGTGTACATGAAAAAATGAATGGGACCTTGGATCGTGAGATTTTGAGTGCAAACCTCCTTCCATCAGCAGGGGCATTGAAGATGAAATGTGGCTGGGTCTTTCAGCATGACAATGATCCCAAGCACACCGCCAGGGCAACGAAGGAGTGGCTTCATAAGAAGCATTTCAAGGTCCTGGAGTGGCCTAGCCAGTCTCCAGATCTCAACCCCATAGAAAACCTTTGGAGGGATTTGAAAGTCCGTGTTGCCCAGCGACAGCCCCAAAGCATCACTGCTCTATTGGAGAAGAATTAAAATTTTTTGCAGCATTTTCTTTAGCTTAAAACTGCCAGTTCCAGATGTTTTTGGAAGGTCAATAGGAAATATGAAATGCAGAACAAGAGCACTTTTTTGGTATTGGCAATTTTCTTAATTAGCTGGTGTTTTTGTCTTTTTGGTTCCTTTTCAAAGACGCAGCATACTGTAGCTCAACATTTTTTCAGGCATTTTCACGTCTCCAGAAACAATGCCATGATGAAAAAGTTAGTGGGGGAGATTTATGAAACTGGTGCAAAGGGAAACTGGTTTAGTTGTCCATAGCAACCAATCAGATTCCATCTTTTATTTTTCAAAGGACTTTTGGGAAATGAAAGGTAGAATCTTAATGGTTACTATAGGCAACTGAGCCAGTTTCCCCTTTACACCAGTTTTGAGAAATCTTCCCGACTGTGTGCAAAAAAACTCGGGTGGCAAAAAAAAACAAAAAAAAAACACTTGTACTTATTCTGGCATTTTTGGAAAAGAAAACTCCAGCGCAAAATGCATGTATGTTTCCACACAACTTTTTTTTTGTGAAAAGCCATCTTTTTGTAACATTTTTTTGGGGTATTTTTGTTTTGTCTTCTCCTGTAGCTCAGCCAGATGTTAGTTTCAAACCTGCAGTGTATTGTAAAATACATTACATAATATCCAATTTGACTTTTTCTTGCCATTTTTTATGACCATAGCTTTTTTTTCAAGCATAGTCTTTGTATGGAATTTTTTTCTGAAGTTCTTCACATGGTGTGCCGTGTGTAGGTCAGAAAAATGCATATAAAGTGACACTAAATTAAAAAAAAAATGTCACTAGTAAACACAGGCTTGTAATTGTTCCAGGCAAATTAAATCACAAGATAAAAAAACTGTATGAAGGACGCCCTCTTTCAAACAAGCATTATGGATTCTCCCAGATTCTGTTCTGGAAAAAACTCATGGTTTCGTAGGCAAATTCAGTCAGTTTTGTCTTTGTGATTGCATTCAGTTAAGCCCCTTTCACTTCTATGAGGCCAGGGCTGCGTGAAAAACGCAGAACATAGAATATGCTGCAATTTTTCCTGAATGCAGAAATGATGCGTGAAAAACTTGCTTGTGTGAAAGAGGCCTAAAGTATACCAAAAACATAGCCTCTCGACAGGTGTACTGTAAGTAGCTGTCTGTCATTGCAGCTAAACCCAATTCATTTTAATGGAGTTGAGTTGCAATACAAGACACAACCACTGGATAGGGGTGGAGCTATTTTCTAATCCTAGTCTTTAAGCAAATATATTTTATTTGGCCTGGACTCCAGACATGGTAGCAAACTACCAAAGAGGTTTGTGCAGTTGTGCATAAAAATATAATATGATATCCATAATATGATAAAATGATATCCACCTCTCATCTGAAAGCAAAGGTAGGGCTGCGGGCTTCTGAATGAAAATAATTCACTGACATAGAGCAAAGTTCTTGAAAATTATGAAGAACTGAAACAGAACAGGTGATATATATCAGGCTGCAGTGACCCCCAGCTATCCTGGGAAGAAGGGCCCTCGGATGAGAAGAATTTTACCTGTCGTAACCCCTCTTTAACATTTTAGTGTGTTCTCTGTGCCAGGGTTACCAGTTGGCATGATGAGTGCAGGCCTCAGTGACAGTGGTGACCTAAGGCAGATGTTATGGTGGTGGTGACCCTGAAAGCGTTTCACCTTTTTACGGGCGATTTGCTCTCAGAAATCACCCAATCCCAATCATCCGCGTTAATAAATTACATCCCGACAAACTGCGAGGCTTATTATAAACACGTCAGAGCGAGAATTTATGTGAAGTACATCAAACTGACATGAGTCAATGAGGTTAGGAAATTTGTTCCTCTGCTTATCTGTGTCATAACAGTTGTGGGCAATTCCAGCAGAAAAGGTGACTCACAAACACAGTATAAATTATAAAGTCTGTCATAGACAAGACACTAAATTATCATGTCAGCCGGTTATTGCTTGCTGCTTCAAATAGATTTTTTTAAACAAGTAAAAATGGCAAATAAAATGGGTTTATTATGTTGTAAAATGGAATTTAACCCCTTAAAAGGGTTTTCAGACTTTTATCCTGATAACCTATTCTCAGGATAGGTCACCAGTCAGGGGGTCTGACTCTTGGGATCCCTGTCGATCAGCTGTTAAGCAGACTGTCTCCTCACAGCGCCATACATTATATAGTGGCTGTGCTTGGTGTTGCAGCTCAGCCCCATTCACTTGAAAGCATTCACTAGCTGGGATGTTACATAGTGCATATGACACGTCCACTAAGTCATCGATGCATCACACCTATAGTGCCTCATGATTGGCTGAGGATACCTGCAAGGCATTATGGGAAGCTTGCTGGGACAGGCTGCTACCCTAGGTAATGAGATCCTTTATCTTCTGATTTGGCAGGCGGCACTTTGAGTAATTTGTGTGGGACTAATCCCAAAAGTATTGTATTCCTTGAAAAGTGAAGCGTCTGGAAAATTTGTAACAAATTTGATTAATGTAGAATGAAAATGCCCATGTCTAACCAGGATCCATCACATGAATTACGTAGGTTTTCAGCACAATCATTCCACTAATGCCAACTGCAGTGGTCCAGTGGTGCTTTTGTAGACACCAAATTACAATATAAATTTGTCTGCTTTAGCTCATCCTTGCTGAGGTCTTACAAACTATCCACTGATGGCTTCTCCTCGCACATTGGTGGTACCACTTTTTACATAATTGCCCAGTAGCTCATTCCCACTGGTACATGGGCAGCAGAGTATTTCCAGGTTAGAATCAACACACTCAAAAGGCTTTTGCTCATAAGCACTGGACAACTAAAGCCTGTATTACACCTACAGATTTTTTGGCGTATGAACACTCATTACCGATCATCTTGCAGTATAATACTGCCACCATTTGCCCAATGAATGATCAGGCAATCCAAATCTTTTGACATGTTAAAAAATAATCGTTTGCAGATGGCAGACGGTGGTGTGCAATTACGATCTGACACTGGCAAACCACTAAGCGATGGCATAGTGATCACTCCTCCCCATGCTGAAGAGGAGATCGCTGCATGTAATAGCCGCGGTCTCGTCCGCTAGAGAGGAGGCGATTGCTGGGAGGGAATGCTTCCTTCCAGACAATCGTCTGCCACATTGGGCTGTGTAATAGCCATGTGATGTGTTTTTTTTAAATGGGTTTTATTTATCACATGAAAATGTTAAGAACAACGATAGTCTATGGGGTTATTTACACAGCCAGTGAATAATAGCTGTCAGAAAATAGGACTTGTCCTATTTTGTCCCTTTTCTTTGACCGACAGCCCTCATACAGTTGAAAGTGACCATTTTTAAATGGTCGTTTCTCAGAAAGGCATGTGTGAAAAAAGCGTTTTGCCATGTGAATGTAGCCTTGGGGTCCTTTTATGTGTATACATCTAGGAATAGAGATTAGCAAAGCAGACACTCCCGATATTGGTCAGATGATGAGCGGAGATGACTGCATTTACATGTAGCAATCACTACCGCTGTATGGGGCCTTACGATTGCTTGTCCTCATAGAGAATCTTATCGTTCTGACAGAATCTGCTGCACAGGAATGATGATTTTGGATGTCAGCTGGAGGCACAATCACCCGATGAACAAGTATTTTCCAGCACTTTTTACAGAGACAGATTGTCAGGAGTGAGTTTATACAAACGCTCACCCCCGATAATTTGCCTGATAATTGGTCTGTGTAAAATTAAAATATAGGTGCTCTTCTTTTTAAGAATTCCATTTGAAAACTTTTTCTGTAGTGTGAACTGACAAATTAAATATTTAGTCATAAAATAATCCTTTAATTGAATCTAACATCTTGCATACTGGGAAACTTGCTTATTGGCAACTCCTAACACTGACTTTGTAATGTATTTTGTATATGTTGATATTATAGAGGGACACAGTAAGCCTCATTCACACGTCCGTGAAATAGTGGTCAGTGATGCCTCCGTGAAGATGCCCATAAAGGATCTGTGTGTGGTCCATGTGCCATCCGTGTTTCATGGACACTGTGGAGCATATGACACGTCCACTAAGTCATCGATGCATCACACCTATAGTGCCTCATGATTGGCTGAGGATACCTGCAAGGCATTATGGGAAGCTTGCTGGGACAGGCTGCTACCCTAGGTAATGAGATCCTTTATCTTCTGATTTGGCAGGCGGCACTTTGAGTAATTTGTGTGGGACTAATCCCAAAAGTATTGTATTCCTTGAAAACTGAAGCGTCTGGAAAATTTGTAACAAATTTGATTAATGTAGAATGAAAATGCCCATGTCTAACCAGGATCCATCACATGAATTACGTAGGTTTTCAGCACAATCATTCCACTAATGCCAACTGCAGTGGTCCAGTGGTGCTTTTGTAGATACCAAATTACAATATAAATTTGTCTGCTTTAGCTCATCCTTGCTGAGGTCTTACAAACTATCCACTGATGGCTTCTCCTCGCACATTGGTGGTACCACTTTTTACATAATTGCCCAGTAGCTCATTCCCACTGGTACATGGGCAGCAGAGTATTTCCAGGTTAGAATCAACACACTCAAAAGGCTTTTGCTCATAAGCACTGGACAACTAAAGCCTGTATTACACCTACAGATTTTTTGGCGTATGAACACTCATTACCGATCATCTTGCAGTATAATACTGCCACCATTTGCCCAATGAATGATCAGGCAATCCAAATCTTTTGACATGTTAAAAAATAATCGTTTGCAGATGGCAGACGGTGGTGTGCAATTACGATCTGACACTGGCAAACCACTAAGTGATGGCATAGTGATCACTCCTCCCCATGCTGAAGAGGAGATCGCTGCATGTAATAGCCGCGGTCTCGTCCGCTAGAGAGGAGGCGATTGCTGGGAGGGAACGCTTCCTTCCAGACAATCGTCTGCCACATTGGGCTGTGTAATAGCCATGTGATGTGTTTTTTTTTTAAATGGGTTTTATTTATCACATGAAAATGTTAAGAACAACGATAGTCTCATTCACACGTCCGTGAAATAGTGGTCAGTGATGCCTCCGTGAAGATGCCCATAAAGGATCTGTGTGTGGTCCATGTGCCATCCGTGTTTCATGGACACTGTGCAGCTGTGACCCATAGACTATAGTGAGTATGATGGATCTGTGAACACGGACGAAATAGTGTATGCATCCATACTAAAAACACAGACCGTGGTTAAAAAAAAAAAAAAAAAAAAAAACTCATGTGTCAATACATACATTTAAAAAAATGGGTATATGTGCTGTCTGCGGAGAACACGAACAGCACAGATACGTGGAACACTGATGTGTGAATGAGGCTTTAGTCTATCTTAGTTATGCTATCTTCATTCTAATACTTTCTATTATTATTACATAACCAGTGACGTGTCAATATATAGCTTAGAATCTGAATTTTTGTTGCACTTTCTAATAGGTCTCATGAATACTGTAGGATCTACAACTCCCTCACTTCATCTCCTTCTGGCCTAGTACAATCCATTAAAGAAGTTGACTTTGACTGTTTTACAGATTGTATATTAGCTATATTTTTATCGTTTTCAAAATCAACCTCGTTACGAGGGATTTTCCCTACAAAATGTCAATTACTTACGGTAATATGATTTTCCGAAGTCCATGACAGCACCCGGAGAGAGGGTCCGCCTCCCAGGACAGGAAACCCACAGGAATAAATTTCAGAAGGAGCCTCCCCTCTTCAGTGTAACTTCCAAAGACGAGAGAACACCTTCCATCCAACATCTTCCTGATGACCAGCTCAAGCTTAACATGGAGGCTAATCAGCATTTTTTTTAATGCACACCCATGAGACACACAAACATACCCACCACACACCAAGGGAGGGAATTAAAGTGGGTGCTGTCATGGACTTCGGAAAATCATATTACTGTAAGTAATTGACATTTATCCCTCGTCCTATGACAGCACCCGGAGATATCCCAGAGAGTGATTTTAGGGAGGGACCACCGCCTGAAGGACTTTACGTCCAAAAGAAAGGTCAGAAACAGAGGAAAGATCTAGTCTGTAATGTTTGAAAAAAGTAGAAGCAGAGGACCAAGTAGCCGCCTTGCAAATGTCCATAATAGAAGCTTCCGCCCTCTCTGCCCAGGAGGTCGCCATCGCTCTGGTAGAGTGCGCAGTCCATCCAGTAGGAACCGGTTTCTGTGCAGAGACATAAGCTAGAGAAATTGTCTGCTTGATCCATCTAGCTATGACTGCCTTACTAGCAGGCTTCCCCTTATTTTGGCCTGAAAACTGCACAAATAGAGAGGAGGACTTCCTCCAGTCCCTAGTGGATTCCATATATTTAATCATACATCTCCTAACGTCTAGGCAATGAAATTCTGCCTCCTTCTGATTACTCGGAGATGCACAGAAAGAAGGCAGAACAATATCTTGACTCTTGTGAAAATTGGACACAACTTTAGGCAAGAATGCTGGATCAGGTTTTAAGACTATCCTATCTTCCTGGATGATAGTGTAAGGAGGGGAGATGGAAAGGGCTTGAAGTTCCCCCACCCTCCTGGCTGAAGTAATTGCCACTAAAAATACGCATTTTAGGGTCAGGATCTTAATCGATAGGCCATCTAAAGGTTCGAACGGGTGTTTAATCAAAGTCTGAAGGACTAAATTAAGATCCCAGGGGGGAGTCCTCACTGAAGCAGAAGGGAGGGACCTAGAAACTCCTTTACAAAATCTAATGATCCAAGGATGACAGGCCAATCTGTAGTCAAAGAGGACACTCAAAGCCGCTATTTGTACTTTTAGGGTACTAAGAGCCAATCCCCTGTCTAGCCCCTTCTGAAGAAAATGCAAAATTTCTGATATATTGAGACTGGGGGTTGTCGAAGGAGGAATCCCTAGAAAGCTAAAAAATGCTCCCCAAGCTTTGGCATAAATTTTTGTAGTCACTGGTTTCCTACACTGCATCATAGTGGAAACTACCGAGATAGAAAGACCTCTACTTAATAACAAGCACCATTCAAAAGCCACGCCGTCAAGTGTAACCCCTTTACTTGAGGATGAAAGACCGGCCCCTGGCTCAAGAGGTCCAGAATTTCTGGAAGCACCCAAGGATCTGCCACTGACAGGATCCTTAGCCAGGAGAACCAAGCACGGCGGGGCCAGAACGGAGCTATTAGTATTATTTGCGCCTTGTCTTCTCTGATTTTTTTCAGCACTTTGGGGAGCAGCTGAAGCGGGGGAAAAGCATATAGGAGACCTCGATTCCAGGGCTGCAAGAGCGCATCTATCCCCCATGGAACATCGGTCGCTGACAGGGAAAAGAACTTGTTTACTTTCCTGTTTTGTCTGGTAGCGAAAAGATCTATCCTGGGAGAGCCCCACAGATTTACTACTTTCTGAAAGATCATTTGATTCAGTGCCCACTCCTTCTGATCTAACGTGTAATGGCTTAGAAAGTCTGCCCTGCCATTGTTTATTCCCTTGATGTGAAGGGCTGATAGGGAGAGGGCCTTCCCTTCCAATAACTCCACGATCTGAAGTGCCAGGCTCCCCAGGACATCTGACCGGGTGCCACCCTGGTGATTTAGATACGCTACTACACAACCATTGTCTGATAAGACGCTCACGTGTCGACCCCTTACCCTGGGAATGATCTCTCTGATAGCCATCAGAACCGCCCAAAGCTCCCTCTGATTTGAAGAACTGCCCCGGATCTGGCAGTCCCATGTACCCTGGAACAGGGAAGCCCCCACATGAGCTCCCCAACCAAAGGGGCTGGCGTCCGTGGTGACTACCAGAGGATCCACTAACTTCCAAGGGACCCCTAGGGATAAATTTTTTGGAGAAAGCCACCAGGTCAGGGCCCTGCATGTCTTCCCTGAGACCTTGAACCTCCTGTCTAGATTCCCCATTGGAGACCAGGCCCCTAATATCTCCCCCTGCAATGGTCTCGAGTGAGCCTGAGCCCACTGGACAGCTGGGATACAAGAGGTTAAAGTCCCCAGTACTGACATGCCCCTTCTTATGGAGATGTAGGGGTTGTGGATCAGGGATTGAACTATAGAAGTCACTTTCAGAATCTTGTCTTGGGGTAAGAAGGATCTCTGGGCTACAGAGTCCAACATTATTCCTAAGAACCTCTGTCTCCTTAATGGAATTATTCTCGATTTTTTCTCGTTCAGGATCCAGCCCAAGGAGCTCAAGATCTGTATTACCCGCTGAACCTGACGCCCACAATCCTGACTTGAAGATGCTACAATCAGGAAATCGTCTAGGTATGGAATAAAGAGGATATTTTCCTCCCTTATATGAGCTGCCATTTCCGCTACCAGCTTGGTGAAAACCCTTGGTGCCATGGAAATCCCAAAGGGTAACACCTGAAACTGAAGATGTCTCAGAACACCCTGATACGTCAAAGCCACTCTCAACAACCTTTGATGCCCTGGAAAAATCGGAAGATGATAATAGGCATCTTTGATGTCTAGTACTGCCATGTAACAATTCCCGTATAGTAGGTCCACTACTGAACGCATCGTTTCCATCTTGAAACGCCTGTAGTGCAGGAACTTGTTTAAAGATTTTAAATTTATGATAGTCCTGTAACCTCCATCTGGTTTGCTTACCAGAAAAAGTGTAGAATAGTAGCCTCTTCCTTCTTCTCCCTTTGGGCAAGGAATCAGAGCCCCTTTCTGAAGCAGAGATGCCACTTCTTTTTCCAAGGCCGCCTGCTGACCGGAACCTACTTTGGTGATCTTGAAGGATTCTGGAGGAAAACATTTTAAATCTATTTTGAACCCTTCTTTTAAGGATTGCAGGATCCAGGCACTGTTCGTAATTTTTTCCCAGGCTGGGAGGAAGTCTTTTAGTCTTCCTCCCACCCTGGCGTCATTGCGGATTCTCCTTCCTGGCGGGATTAGAAGACTGTCCCTTGAATAGAAAGCCACTAGATCTGGCTTTGGAAAATTTCCAATTATCATTCCTCTTAGTTGGGCTTCTTTCTTTCCCTTTAAACCTTTTATTTTTCTGAAATGAGAAATTTTGCCTCCGAAAGGAAGAAGGAAATCCCTTTTTTCTATCCCCCGCTTTTTCAAGGATATCGTCCAGAGCTGGGCCAAATAAATATTTTCCTTCACAGGGGATACTACATAGTCTACTTTTCGACGCCACATCACCTGCTCAATTTTTTAACCAAAGAGCTCTACGAGCAGTATTAGCTACCGAAGAGGCTCTGGCACTTAAACGGATGGCATCCGCTGAGGCGTCAGCCAGAAAATCCGCTGCTTTAGCAATAACTGGCACCGACTCTAAGATTTTTCTCCCTTGGAGTTTTATCCCTAATCTGTTCTTCTAACTGCTTGATCCAAAGGATTAGGGCCCTAGATGTACAGGCTGCCGCAACGTTAGGCTTAAGGGCCGCACCTATTGACTCCCATGTTCTTCTAAGGAAAGTGTCCGCTTTTCTATCCATAGGATCCTTTAATTGGCCTAAGTCGTCAAACGGAAGAGATGATCTACGGGATACTTTTGCAATCGGTACATCTAGCTTAGGGGCCTTATCCCAGTGAACCGAGTCTTCTTCAGAGAAAGGATACTTCCTTTTTACTGCTCTTGGGATGAAGCTTCGCTTGTCAGGGTGTTTCCACTCTCTGTCTATCATAGCTGAAATATTTTTGTGAAAGAAAAAGGATCTCTTCCTCTTGGACTCCAATCCTTCAAACATGACGTCCTGAATAGTACGTGCCTCCTTAATCTCCTCCATATTCATCGTTGCCCTGACCGCCTTGATTAGCTGGTCTACATCGTGGAGTGGGAAGAAAGGTCTTCCCCCAGCTTCACCCTCAGAGGATGAGGAAAGCGAGTCAACTTCTCCACTCTCTGCACAGTCATCTGTGCTAGACACATCAGAAAATTTGGAGGACATGGAGGATTTCTCTGTGTCTAGATTTATGAGAAACAAGGGAGCTGCTCACTTCCTTCCTAATCATTTTTCTCATGACATTCATCATGGAGGGAGTCTCTTCCGCTATAGTACTCTCTATACACGCTCTACATAAGGCCTTAGGATAGGATGGGGCCAGCTTAGTTTTACATATGCCGCATTCTTTATGGCGGGTCTTGGAGGAAGCTTTTTTAGGTTTCTCCTAGGGATAAACACATAAATAACCCAGGGGATTTGTAAAAGCAATATTCCACAGGTATCCAGGTAGAGATAGAGACCCACACCCTCATCCTACCATTGGAACAGGGGTACTTGGGTCCTTAGGAACATCTTCAGAACTCTCCATTCTGGAACTCCTGACGCCTGGATCTGGAAAAGACTGTAAAAGATCCCAGGCTGGCTGGCTGGACTTGTGGCTAGGGTTCCATCCACAGGCACCTGCAGGTCTCCTCTGCGCTCCCTTTTATCCATGTGCCGGAAGCAGAAGTAGGAGGAAAGAGGAGGGGGAAAAGAGTCCCCCCCTGATGACGTCACCGGCCGCGCCGCACGTGCGCGCGTGCTCCCGGAAGAGCGTTACGCACTATACTTGCCGAACTCCTCCTCCGTCTCACATGACGTCCTGCATGCCTGAGGAGGGGAACCCCGCCTGGATGAAGGTAAGCCAAGTGCCCCGGACGGAACTGCGGCCAGCTCATCCTATTGAACCAGGTCAGGGGCTACAGGGGATCGGAATTTACCTCCCCGGGTGCCGGTTCATCCCTGCGGGCCGTCGCCCGAGCGCTATCTTCAGGGTATGTGGAGCGGAGACCTCTCCGGCGCATACCCCCGTCCAGCCAACCATATATATATTTAAATCCGAGGAGAAACTACTCCTCCACAAAACAACAAACAGACCTGTAGGTTGTCCAGGACAGGAAACCACACTGAAGAGGGGAGGCTCCTTCTGAAATTTATTCCTGTGGGTTTCCTGTCCTGGGAGGCGGACCCTCTCTCCGGGTGCTGTCATAGGACGAGGGATAAAATCAAATATATCTGGAGTAATGCACACTATTATTTCTAGATTTTTGAAGCAGCCCTCTGCAGCAGGCAAGAGTGTGCTGCTGCTAACCCTGCCTTTACAGTTGCCAAAGCTCTGTTCTCCTGTCTTCCTCCCCTGCACAGAATAGTTCCTCACACACAGCCCCAGCAAACATACTAATAGTGATATGGAATGCAGTGCCACCATCAGTATCTGGAGAGATATAGCTATATATTCTAGGAATTCAGAAGTAGGAAGGAATAAAAGGCATCTGAGACGCTTCACTATGAGATCACCAGGATGGCGCTCAAGGAGGGAGGCTGATTGTGTCAGTCCACCAGTGAGTGCAAAAGGTGGACCAGAATTTCTGCCACAGCACAGCAGGGGGAGCTAGCAGAGTGGAAATGCAATGTATATAGAAAAAAAACCTCATGTATATTGCAAAGAAATTTCATTTCGAATGCCCCATTCATTGTATAGAAATAGTTTTCATGGGATAATCCTTTTAAAGAGAACCTGTCACCGTGAAATGCAGTGTAATAGGCAGTCATCAGGTTATAAAGCAGGAGGAGATGAGCAGCTTGATATATAGTTATGGGAACTGAACTTAAGACTACCCCCATGCACAACTATCACTGACTGACAGCTGTCAATGTATACACAATGCTATCAATCACAAGATGGCTCCCCTGTACAACGGAGACCAGAATCTTCTCCCACAAAAATTATATATCAATCTGCTCAGCTCCTCCTGTTCTATAACATGCTGCCTGCAAATCATAATGCATTCCCTTGAGAAAGGTTCTCTTTAAAGGGTTTTTATATTGATGATCTATCCTCAGGATAGGTCATCAATATCAGATCGTTGAGGGGAGCGTTGGTTCGCCTGGCACCCCTGCTGATTGGAATAGGAAGTTGAATTGGAATGAGCCGTCCCAATGAAGTGAATGGGACGGTGTAGTTGTAATTACACCTGCTCACCACTGCAGTTGTGACAGTGAGCAGATAAACAGAAGGCAGTGCTTGTACGAGAACTGCACGAACTCCCACGTCTCACTCGGCTGTCTCTGTAGCTCTTGCATGTACTCGCCACTCAAGCGATTTGTCACACGGTCACTGGAATTATACTTGTACACATGGGGCTTATAGCACCATATATCGAGTGATTAGGATGGCACTGACAGTAATAAACAGTCTCTGCTTCCTCTACAGCAGGGATACCCAACCTGCGGCCCTCCAGCTGTTGCAAAACTACAACTCCCAGCATGCCTGGATAGCTCACAGCTATCGGTCTACAGCAGGTCATTGTGGGAGTGGTAGTTGTACAACAGCTGGAGGGCCGCAGGTTGGGCATCCTTGCTCTACAGGGACCCCAGTTGTCACTGACTGTCAGCTCTGTCCTAATAGGGTAGACCTTGGGGAAACAACAAGTCTGTGGTGTGGTGCGAGGACCTCAACAAAGAAAATCTCTATGTAAAAATAGCTGCAGCATTGACTCTTTAAAACAGAAGGTTTTATGTGGAAGTCATCACTTATTGGCAAGACCACAGCTTTTGTTCTAATACCCCTGTAAGCAAGTCCCAACGGCACGCAATTCAGCCAGTAAAATGGATGATAAATGTACAATAAGACACAATACACACAATGATTTACGACCCATTGAGAAAACTATTGTTTATTTAGAAAAAAAGCTTACACTGGTAGAATTTATCAGTTAAAAATGTCCTTAAAAAAGTCTTTGAAACTTTTCACACTATAGTTCGGCGGTACAAAGCTTCTGTACTTGTATATTTGAACCCTAACTCCTCGCGACAATTATTCTCCCTTGATTCAACAAAACATTATGACAAAACAGGATTGTGTTTGGGGACAGTCAAGTAAAAGGCGTGCCTCCCACGCTCTTCTTCAGACACTTTACGTTCTACACAATATACAAACGATTGCTCTCAATTAGAATGGAAACTGTGCGACGCAAGCCTCACATACAAGGCCAGGTAATAAATAAAACTGAAGTTAAATGAGGTAAATTCAAAAGCTGGTGAATAACTGTTTATTTCCGGTTGCAACAATTAAAAAGGATGCACTTTATATGGCAAATAATTGAAAAGTTTCAGGCAGTTTTTCTTCTCCGACGACCGAAAGAAACTCTGTACACACTAACTGGAACCCTATGTGCACGGCGGCAATTCTCTGTTTGTAGCACATTGTGCTTAAAATTATGGAATAGGTAAACACTTTCAGCCATGTACTGAAAATAAACGTAAAAGAAAACTAGCGACACATTAAAATACAGTAATGCACAACTTGAACATTTACTTGATGGTGAAAAAAAAATGAAAAATAATAATTTAAGAAGACGCAGTTGGGCCTCTTCATTGAGAAATATCTGTGCAAATCATATTGTGGTGAATAGACACCTGGATACATCTTGTCATCATCCAGCTGCAGGATCCCATGTACTACTTCAAAGTGTATTCTGTGGAGAGAAGGAAAAATGGATGATGCATTATGAGTCATTGTGCGGCCCACAAACCACTGTCACAGTTACGTACACACTGCATCACGATGCAGACCGATGCAGACATCAGTGTGTCCGTGCTACACGTGTTGCAGCAAAGTATAAGACATAAGACTTTTGTGGTGTGGCCGCACGGATGAAGCCAACCGGTCTGCACCGTGACACGGCAAGCACATTGTGATTGCTACAGGCTGTAGCAGTGACATGTCGATACCACTTAGATCCACGATTGGCTGCACCAGTCACATGGCATCACTGGAGGCACATAAACAGAGAGTGGCAGGTGTCCCAGGGAACACGGGCACAGGAGTGGCAGGGGACTTGTAAAGCATGGGGCGGATATACCGTCTGTGCAGCCGGTTTGGCTGCCCAGGGCGGGAGGGAGAGATGAGCGCTTCCATTGTGGAAGAGCTCATCTCTATATTCTTCTGTATCGCCGTCCTCAGGACAGCGATACAGATAGATGTACTGCGAGGCAGGGGAGGGAGAGGTGTCTCCCCTGCCCGTTCCTCTGATAGGCTGCAGGCACTAGGCCGTCATCGTGCCACCTGAGTCGTACAGCGCGGGACACAGGCCGGAAGAGGCCTGCATCGCTGTAAGAGGCAAGGAGGTAAGTATAAGTGTTTTTTCTTTTCATTTATGCTTTACTAAGGGCCCTTTCTGGCACACATGGGGGGACTATGGAGGAGGAGCACTATGGGGGGGCCCTATATATACTGGCTCACAAGGAGGAACTATGAAGGTGGATGAGCATTATGGGGGGCCCTATATATACTGGCACACATGGGGGGCACTATAGAGGGGGGTGAGCACTATGGGGGCCCTATCCTGTATACCAACACACATGGGAGGCACATTGGAGAAAGAGCGGAGAGGAGCACTATGGGGGCATCTACTGGGGCCCTATTATATATACTGGCACACATGGGGAGCACTATGGAGGGGGGTGAGCACTATGGGGGCCCTATCCTGTATACCAACACACATGGGAGGCACTATGGGGGCATCTACTGGGGCCCTATCATATATACTGGCACACATGGGGGAACAATGGAGAAGGGGGGGCGAGGGGCACTATTGGGGTCATTATGGGCGCATTTTATACTGACACATTATGTCAGGCACCATGGGGACAAGGGGAGGAGCACTATGGGGGCACTATATAGGAGTATTTTAAGCACATTTTTGGCTCAGGGGCCCTCTGCTGTCTGTGTCCGCTCCTGCTGTAAAGTATTACTCCTTTTCCTATTTTATAGTATTTCTGTAAAAAAAATTACAAGGTGCTGAAGTTTACATGACAGAGTGATTCCAAATGCATTCTCTTTATCAGTCTGGGTACATAGATAGAAGTTCATCACTCTGGGTGGGCGGTGCAATCCGGACTCTCGCTAATTGTCTTTCTGTTTACTCAGAAATCTGCTCCAAATCGTTGTTGCCATTGTTGCTTCAAGGCACTGACCTTTGAATGGGCTAAAAACTTTGATCATGTCTGAGGAGCAGAGGTCAGAACAGGAACTCACACTGACAAACGCAGGGATTTTATCGCATTGAACTCGCTCATCTGTGTCTGGCCTATCTCATCTGTGCATTCCTGACAACCCATGAACACGGATTTAAGCTGAATTCTTATTAATTATGAACATTTAGGAATGCAGAGATAAGGGCTAGAGATTGAGCCCTTTAAAGTGAAATCCATTAGGTTCTCTGACAGATTTCACTGGATAAACAGTTTAAACATTTTTAACAAAGATCTACTGGAGAAATGTTTTCTGTCCACAAAACGTAGCATGGAGTAATAAAGAATGCATCGCAAGATGTCCATAGCCTTTAAAGGGATTCTGTCTGCTCCAGCAAGGCCTAATAAGTACAGTATTACATTATAGAACACCTGCCACTGACTCCAGATCCTCATTGCTTCTGTGTATCATCAGTGATTTAAACTTTAGTAGACTAGTTGGGGGAAAGGAGACGCAATACAAAATTCTACTTGGATCGGATTTTCAAAAGAAGAGGAATCTCAAAAAAGTGTAGCTTCTGCCAAAGTCAAATTTGAGTTAAGGCCCCTGCACTGAGGGGTGAAGAATTCTGGTTAAAGGGATGAATCGATTTGTTAGAATTCATTCGCTCATGCCTAATTTCCACCTTTTTGCATGTAAAAACTGGTAATTCTGGGACCATCTCCTGATGTAGACTCCTCCACAGATTCACAGTTCACATAGTAAAGAAGCCTTGTTACCTCTGGAGACTGAATTCATTCTACTCCATACAGAGGCAATAGTCCCTTGTCTTTTGAAGGGAATTTTACTTGGATCAGCTTTTCATTGTATATTTTGTAAGGGGCATTTATATACTTAAATTATTGAGGTCTCCAAGACCCTCCATGCCCCATATCAGCTTAGTTTGCCTCCTCTGTACATTTAATGGAGCAGGCCAACCCACTTTAAGTAAGATCATGCCTATTAATGCATGACAGTATATCACCTTACAAACAGCTGACTGACATTATATGTTGTCAGATGTTGGTGGGATACCGGTAGGATATCCTAGCGGTATGCCACCAATGTCCGAGATGAGTCAACCCCTTTAATTTGTGTCTTCCATAGGCTGCACTAAACTACACCGCACATATAACCAAGAGCAGAAGTCTTACCTTGCTGTACGTAGACGTCATTATCTGTGTTTATCCGAAGATTTATGGGTAAACCATTAGTTAAGGAAACCAAGTCAGTCTTTCAATAAACAGTTTTCATGTAACGTTAATGCAGAGAAAAATAATTTCACGTGTTCCATTCTTTAACATACACTATTTAAAGGAGCTTTCCAGGCTCCTGATAGTGGATAGGTAATTCTGGGAAACCCCTATAATGCAGGGAGCAGGCATACAGGTACTTCTTTTGTGAGTGATGGACAGTGCAGAGCTTTGATGACAATGCAGTTTGCTGCTCTAGGAGTCTTCTCCAAAAGGAAAAGAGGCAAATCCAACAAAATGCAAGCAATGCACCACAAAACCAGCAAGTGCACAGAAACTTAAAGGGAACCTGTCATCTCCGAAACACCCCCTGAACTAGAGTAAGTGTTGTATAGTGTAAGTGATGCTGATTCCGATTATGAAAGTTTTACCTTCATACTCACTTCCATTCCGACGCTGTGCTCCCACAAACCTGCAGTAAAATGCACTCACTGGACTCTTCTTTGAGTCCTCTCCATTATGTGAGTGAGCACCGGAGTCCAGTGAGGGCATTTTACTGCAGGTTTGTCAGAGAACAACGTCAGAATGCAAGTGAGTATGAAGATAAAAATTACATATTCGGATTCAGCATCACTTACACTATACAACACTTACTCTAGTTCAGGGGGTGTTTCGGAGATGACAGGTTCCCTTTAAATGGGTTTTCTGGGATTTTAATACAAATATTAGATTGGAGTGGATCTGATGACTAGCTGTCTAAATGGCCTGTACCGCTCACTGTAGTGTCACAGTCACCCTTGCAAACAGCTGATCAGCGAGGATGCATAGAGGGGGCCCCCTCTGCTCTTATATTAATGACCTATCCTAAGGAAAGGTCATCA
Organism: Rhinella marina; assembly: GCA_900303285.1. NCBI lineage: Eukaryota > Metazoa > Chordata > Amphibia > Anura > Bufonidae > Rhinella > Rhinella marina. The sequence continues at coordinate 39,545 of ONZH01007772.1, forward strand.
ATATTGAAACCCCAGAAAAACTCCTTTAAAAGAGATTGTCTCATATGCTTTGTTAGGGTATATAGATGTCTTACGGGGGAATTTCCTGCTCTTTCCCTCTATGGGTCACAGTGAAGAGCTGCTAACAAAGTGTTCATTCATTAAATTAACTGGGAAATACCACAACATTGCCAGACTCAATTTCTCTTGACCCAAGAAATAAGCTAATCACCAGGCAAGTTTCAACTTAAATAGGCGACTTTTGTCCCCATGCCACAGTCGTAACTAAGAAATGTACAATTATATTGAATAATGTAATCTCCAATGAGGAACTTTTCCAAATTCATCTTTAAAGGTTACATGTTTACTGGTAACCAAAAAAGCTGCTGAGTTCTACGATCTATGTAATTGAAAGAAAAATAAATTAAAGGGGTTGTCCAAGTTATATTTATTGATGACCTATCCTCAGGATAGGTCATCAATATCAGATCAGCGGAGGTCCGACACCCGGCACCCCCGTCGATCATCTGTTTGAAGAGGAGGTGTGCGCCGTGCCAGCGCTGCCTCCTCTTCATTGTTTACCTGCTTGCCGTAACATCAGCAGCGGTGAGCAGGTGTAATTACACCTAACCGCCTCATTCATTTCAATAGGATGGATTGCTCCTATACAAGTCTATGGGAACGAGCTGTCTCTTTGAAATGAATGGGGCAGTTAGGTGTAATTACACCTGCTCACCACTACTCATGTTACGGCGAGCAGGTAAACAATGAAGAGGAGGCAGCACTGGTACGATGCGCGCCTCCTCTTCAAACGGCTGATCGGTGGGGGTGCCGGGTGTTGGACCCCCGCTGATCTGATATTGATGACCTATCCTGAGGATAGGTCATCAATAACAATAACTTGGAGAACGCCTTTAAAGAAGAACTCCCGACAAAAATTTTATTCCATGTCCTGCTAGAAATGAACATGATGTAATCTGTAGTGAATGTCATTTTCTTACCAGTGTCTGAAATTTTGACTTCTATCATCCTGACGTTTCTTATCTGTGTCATGTTACCAGCAATTAGACCCACCAACTCACACATAGACTTATGTGTGGACAGGAAGTCTAATTCTCTATGTATTCCTATGAGACTGAAAGTGAGGCTCCCATAGGAATGAATAGAGCAGTTACTGGCTTTCTGTCCTGGGTCAGTTGGAGGTCAGGGAGTTGGTCACATGACCCAGCTACAATAAGAAGAGAGGTTTTTACTCACAGAAACAGTCACTGATAAGAAAATGACAATCACTACAGATTATATCATGCACCTTTCTAACAGGTCAGAGAATAAAAATGTTTGCGGGAGTTCTTCTTTAAGGCCGCACATGACAGAATATGATGGCTACACTGTAGCATCTACTCGCCTGAGCAATGCTTTCTCAAGGCTATTTTACTAAACCAAAAGGGTTGTAAAATAATAAAAACCTAAGGTGGAGAATACTGGCATATTGAGAATAATGCACTAGTCTATGAAATCCACTTAAACCTACTAAACAATATCTGACACAAGAAGGTATATGACAGATGGTGCATTTTACATCCAGAGGTATCATCTAAACCTGCAATATACAAAAATCAATGGAACGTACAAGGGCCCAGTGAGGGTCTAGTATCATAAAAAGGATATTGTTTCTTCTCCTCTTTTCCTCCAGCGCTCTCGCGTTTCTCTTTCTTCTCAGATTTCTCCTTGTCATGTCTAGATTCCTTTAAGAAAAAGACAAAAGCAGAAGTGTTCTTACCCTGCTCCAGAAACAGAATTAACTTTACGCTGATAAAACAAACCCCTAAGGTTATGGATTTCGTTCTTTGCTTATTGGAATTCATTAGCTCCATCTGTTCTGGATGACTTCATACAATAAGCGTGACATTACATTAACATGATGCTAATATCTGACCGTAAAATAGCCAGAAATAGGACAACCAGGAGGACAGTGTGTGTGTCAGTGTATTAGTCTTTCTGTTCATGAACATGCGGACACGTTTATATTTTGCCTTGGGATTGTGGAGGGAGGGCTTGTGCAGTAGTCATGCTGCAAAAGAAATTACATGGTTACGGTATATAAAAATATATACAGCACAACTGCTAAACTTTCTAGCGTTCCTGTTCTTTGTACATTTATGTCTTTAGGACATCATCAAGTTTAGGGATGGCCTTAGGACTATTCAACCTGTGTTACTGAAGAGCACCCCAGACATGCAGAATTGCAGCCGCAAAAGATAAAGCTTTAGCCTACTGTTTGGCAGTTTTATTTGGGCACTGTATGGTATAGTATCACCAGCACGCTCACTAACTAACTAATGAGCAGCCGGGGAGATCCAGGAGAGTGGACAGTTAGTGCACCATTCACAGTAAGTACAGAAGGCAAGCAGAAGCAGTGCTATAGATTGCTAGAGTACTACAGTAGTGCTACAGTATTGTACTGTACAGAAATATTCTATAGTATAGAAAAAGTCAGTTATAGCAATACATAGGAGGGAGGGTAGCAGGACGGCTCTGCATGTATGAGTGAGCCGGGACCATGTTCAGTACTGTGATAAAGCCAAATTGTGGAACTTCAGAGGCAGCTTTTTAGCAAAAACTTGCAAAATGCCTTAATAAAGTATATTGCAAAAAAAAAAAAAAATCAATTCTACACATTAAAAAAGTGCCATTACTCTTGAAACAAAATATATACCTTCTTGCTGCTGGAAGAACTTTTCTCCATCTTGTCTGATTTCATTATCTCTGCCTTTTCTTTGTTTGAGGATTTTGATTTGCTTCGGTCTTTCTCATTAGAGCGAGGGGAATCGGACGGGCTCTCGCTTTTACTGTGTTTGGCAGAACCACCTAAAACAATTGTGTGAAGAAAACGTTATATTAATTTCGAAACATCTAATGAAGAATAAATTAGGTATGAAAAATAAGCTATACGTGTCCAATATGTTTTACATAGCCGTGACCAAGTCGTATATATAGAATTATAAGGTAAGGTTACTGGTAACTACCAGTATATAGAGCGTCCACTATAAGCATTATCTAATGACAGATGGGTACAAGCCTTATCCATCAGACACATTGGGCCTGCATAGAGGCTGCACAACAGCAGCCTGTAACTAGCTGATAAGATTTAGGCTTCTCTTCACAAGTTTCTCTGCCAAGAGACTCCCACCTTGTTAAGAAAGCAAAATCAATGTACGTGCGGCTGTGTCTGGTGCCGCAGCTTAGCATTCACGTGTCTGCACTGTAGTGAATGGGCTGCGATGCTGGGTATAGTTGGGGTAACCTACAAATAGGGCATTCACCTCAGAACCCAGATCATGCTGCATTTTTTTTCCACCAGAAAAATAAATTACTCCTAGGAGGAGTACCAAACGTGCAGTAATTCAAAGAAATAATACATAGGCACACTTAATGTTAACCGGTTATCATTTATACAAGGAAACCGTGAAAAAAAAAAAAATCTTTGCAACTCCATATTCTGACACCCTTAACTTTTTTATATTTCCAGCGCTTTGTGTGGGTTTGTATTTTGTGGGACAAGCTGAAGATTGTTATTGGTATCATTTTGGGGAACGTAAGACGTGTTGATTATCTTTTATTATTTTTATTTTTTGGGCGGGGTGAACGGCAAACTGGCAGCTTCTATTTATTTTCAGTTACTGAGCATAATAGATTTTTTTAATTTTAACAGTAAAGACATTTTCAGATGTGGCGCATATATTTTCTTTATTTTTTATATGTAAAATTTGAAATATAAAAGTTTGGCATTTATATTTTTAACTATTTTTAATTTATTTTTTTCATGTTAATTTTTAGTCCCCCTAGATGACTTGAACATGTGATCCTTTGGTCGCTTATATTATACTCATAGTATACTGCTGCAATCTATAGAATTTTTACAGGATTCCTATTAAGCCCTGTGCAGGCAGGGCTTAACGGGCAGTTTGAGATGGCAGGCCTGATTTACTTCACATGGTTCCAGGCTGTCATAGCAACCGATCAGAACCCTGCGATTTTACTGCACTGCTTCCAGAGGAAGCCCACTCGCTCTGTCAAGCCTTTCAGATCCTGTGGGGTTTTAGTCACAAGTTCCTACCAATGCCTGCGACTAAGGATCTATATTATTGGTTGTTGTCAGGCACCATCGGTTTTGCTGTGCCGGACAGTGAGCTGCTAAGTGTAGAAAAAGCCTCATGCATAGAAATACGCATGAGACTCATTTCAAAGTGTGTAAATGCTTGTTCAGGCATCTATTACGCCTGTACAAACGTCACTGCAACCAATGCCCAGAACATTTACTTTATAGTGGTTGTCTCATCTGCCTTCACAATGTTCAGCTGATTACCCCTGGTATGGATCCCTGAACCCTCATTCAGCTAATTAACGCTAGTCATGCTCCCTGCAGCAAGACATTAGTATTACGTGATGGATACAGGTCAGTCAGAGAAGGAGCCATTCCTAGAGTACAATCCTTTGATCAGGCTCATATACAGGGGTTGTATTCACAAGACAAACCTTTTAATGTCAACCTCCATCCAAAAATCATGTTTCCAATTTTTTGTAAAATAAATATATAAATGAGAGAGAAAAAAAAATATAGTAAAAAGGTTTAGGACCATCATCACTATTAAAAGTGATTAAATATTGTGATACTCACTAGTTCCATTCTCTTCTTTGCGTCTTTTTGACTCCTGGTTCACCTCGCGATCGCTGTTTGAGTGATCCTGTCGTTCAGGAATCAGAATGGCGTTAGTAAAATGGATATTTCCAAAGCATGGCATACAGTAATAGCATTTGTATTACATGTATTATGTACTAGCCTTGTTATATGGTACAGAAATGCCTCTGTTCCATCATACTAAGCTGATAAACTAGTGTGACCTGCAGTGAATTCAGGTGCTACTAAATCAATTCTAGGCTCCACGAGAAGACACAAATGTTGTATGAGTTGTGGGTTCAGGTAAGAATATTATACTGTTCTTCCACAGTCTTAAGCCTCAAGCACACAGCCGTATCCGTTTTTGCACATTTGGGAGCCCCTTTGAAGGTTATGGACACCTTTGCAGGCATTTTTTTATTGCATGTGTTTATGACAAAACATATTTACAAATGGTTGCAATTGAAAATGGTGCACTGTGTCTTCTGCATGACGTTTTACCGTGCACAGAAAGCCGCTGTATGCTGTTCAGTGCTCATTATATCAGGTCAGTCTGCAACAACCCCCCCCCCCCTCTCGTCTCCTGAACAGAAATCCAAGTTGAAAGCCAACCTCCAAAAATAAAATTCAAGCAAACTTCCAGTCCAAACTGAAAATCTAACCATTCTGTTCTCCCACTGGCTTCATCACATAATAGCCACCACAGCGCTGATTCCCATTCACGGGAAGCAGGGGATGGCCTGTCTCAGTACAACGCTGCACATAGTGTAGTCCAACAGTGTGGCAGTCATTCTGGGATTAAAGCAATGGAAGTGCAGAAAGGAGGCACAACGGATCGCATGGAGAGTGCCCGGTCTGATGTCTATACATTAGCAATGGACAGTGACATTTTCAGCTTGAACTGGGGGGGGTCGCTTGAAAGGCATATCAGCTTTTACCAGTTCTCACAAATGCAATTTAAAAAAAAAAAAAGTCACTTGAGTAACAAATTGCAGCGTAGTAAAAAAGACCCAAGAGAGACGGGCAAACTACTTTATAAAAGGTCACTTGGGGTCAATAAGTTGTGTGTGAACTGATCATTCACGCTCTGTGATGGCTAAACCCGTAAATACAACCAGACAAGACTCAAAAGAGGAACTGTGCCTAATGCCACCAAAAACAAAGCTAAAAGATGGCGGCACAGCAACACACCTGTCCATGGGTTGTGCCTGGTACTGCAAGCAGTTGTAGTCTTGATTTTGGGAGAAAGCGGCCATCTTTCTTAGCCCTGGACAATCCCTTTAAATCACTGCATGAGTGACTTCAGGGTAAAAGAAGGAAGCTGGGCACAAGTCCAAGGCTATGTACTTCATTTCTGACAACCGGCCTTGGCTAATACCCAGTTTGTTCACATTCCACTGACGAGTCAAAGTGGAAACAGATGAAACTTGTTAGGGTGCTTGTAGGGTTAATAAAGGCTACAGGACAACGGGGAAGTTCCTGTCATGGTCATCCTGTTTGTGTGCAGTTACCAGGATGGAATAGTGAAGGCATCTATCTGGATATCTTGCCATTGCTCCAACGACCCCCAGAGATGGTGCAAAGCTTCTTGGGAAGCAGTAAGACTATTCATGTAATAGACTTGCACCACTTATATAAGCCAGGGACGGCCAACCTGCGGCTCTCCAGCTATTGTAAAACTACAACTCCCACCATGCCCTGCTGTAGGCTGATAGCTGTAGTCAGTCTGGGCATGCTGGGAGTTGTAGCTTTGCAACAGCTGGAGAGCCATCCCTGGTATAAGCCCATAAAATGTTAATTCCGTAGATAGCTACGATAGACTGTATTTTGCTTTGTGAACTGCTGCTCCTGTATTTTTCTTGGTTTCTTGTATTGCACTATTGGTTCTATCTGCCATGTTAAAGGGGTTGTCCGGGTTCAGAGCTGAACCCGGACCTACCCTTACTTTCACCCAGGCAGCCTGCCTGACTAGGGCATCGGAGCATCTCATGCTCCGATGCCCTCCTTTGCCCTGCGCTAATTAGCGCAAGGCAAAGGCATTTAGCCCGCTTCCGGTGACGTCACCGGCGCTGATGGGAGGCTTTAGCGTGGCCTTAGCCAGTAAAACAGCTAGGGCAGCGCTAAAGCCAGCCCATTACAGCCGGTGACGTCACTGAAATAATGTAATACAAAAAAACCCTTGCCCTATGCGATCCAGCGCAGGGCAAGGGTGGGCATCAAGTCAGGCGGGCTGCCTGGGTGAAATTAGGGGTATGTTTGGGTTCAGCTGTGAACCCGGACAACCCCTTTAACTGGAGATGTTAAAAAGTATAGATATTTAAAAAGATAAAGATATTCCCCTATACTGTGAAACTTTCCTTCCTGCACAACTAAATAACAAGCAGAAATGTATCTGGGCACAATGTAATGCCCATGAACCCCACCACCTGTCCCTGGCATTCATATAACACTAGGAAATCACAAGAAATGTGACACAAACCCTTTTTCTCTCTTTTCTTTCTTTTTCCTCCTTTTTTTCTCTTTCGCGGGAACGTTCCCTTGTTTTATCGACCTCTTTCTTCTCTACCTCTCGCTCTTTGCTCTTGGATGCTGGGGGGGTAGTGTGGTTTATGTAGTGCTGTTGAATGAACAAGATGTTGCAAAATTACAGCTTCTCATTAACGCGTCCTATAGGTAAGCATCAATCTGCAAGCACTTAACCCTCGTGTAGACTATCCAACTATAATCTTTTATAGATTCGTTCATATGTACCAGCATGGAGTCACTCTAGGAACATAGACAAGCTCAATTGTAAAGGCTAGCAAAAGCCAAAATATAGGTCCATCAATCAGTAATACCTAAAACACTAACTATAAAATACAAGATACACTGCTACATCAGCATAAGAGCCAAGTCATAAAGGTGGCTTAGGCTGTGTTCACACCTAGTTTCATTCCTAAGTATAGACGTATGGATCTGTATACCAAGCAGCTGTATGCATTGCCCACTGACTCCTTTGTAGGGGAAAAATTTATAAAACACAAGAAACTTTTGCAATAACCCCTTGTATTAAAAAAAAGTCGACTATGCATTTAAACAGAAAGAACTAAAGTGTATGTCAAAATATCACACTTAGCAAATGTTGAGGCCATTTTACCGATGACCATTTATAACTGTAAACTTGGGCATATCTCCACATTTACAGGGTGGTCCAAAAGTAAGGAATAAATGGAAACTAGTGGTTGGGAACGCCATCCTGTGTGTGGCATTTTGCTAAGGGGAAGGGGCAAATCTGTGAGGAGCTACTGTCTTGGAACCAAGTCGATATTTTCAAATGGGAAGGGGCGCATGTGACATACTTATCCGATAGAGAATTTCATGAGGAACACAATTCTGTGCTTAAATGTGACGTACCTTTATTCCAGCCAAAGTTATTAGCAATTTCCTCATTGTTACAGACAGATATGGCTGCGAGATTATCATGTGAAGATGGGACAGAGATTGCACTGATCTCTGGGGAGCGCAGTATCCAAGTCATTACAGAGGATTTCAACGCGCGGCACCCCAACAGACAACCCACCCGCCAAATTGCTTGCCAAATGTGGTCCTGTTGCAATTTATTCCTCAAATTCAAGGGAACCCACATTCGGAAGGTCAAACACAGAATCTGTTTGGTGACATTTGGCAAGCAATTGGCCAACTGGTCTGTTAGGGTGCAAAGCGTTAAAATCCACTGCAATGACTCGGATACTGCTCTCCCCAGAGATCAACGCCATCTCTGTTCTCTCTTCACATGTTAATCCTTGCAGCCATATCTGTCTGTAACAAACAGAAAATTGTTAATGACTTTGGCAGGAATAAAGATACGTCACAATTAAGCACATCTTTGAATTAATCATCAAATTCTCAGAAATATGTCACACGCACCCCTTCCCATCTGACAATGTCAACATGGTTCCAAGATGGCGGCTTTCAAAATGACCGCCATGTTAGACACCTCACAGACTTGCCCCCTTCCCCTTAGCAACATCCAACACAAAGGACGGCGTTCCCAACCACCGGTTTCCATTTATTCAGGTGTTTCTATAATTTTGGACCACCCTGTGAGCTTAGTGATAAATGAGATGCAGAGAGGCCCAGGACTAATACTGTGCACCCTGGCATGTATGGGAATGCAAAGGAAGCATAACTTTTTTTCTACAATAAATCTTATTGAATTTGTCAAAAAGGGACAGATAGAGCATAAAAAAGAAATACAAATGAACGTAGTCAAGAGTATAATGAGAAGAGCGTCAATACAGTACGCCATCCATCTGGTGGGCATAGAGAAGACCCAGGGGAGACGCTGACGTGAGCTGAATGTAACACACGAGGGTGATGAGGCCCAAGGGGCTGGCGAACAGACACTGGGGGAACGGTTAGACAATCCATCATATTTAACGGGAAGAGCGCCATTAAAACAGACTTTGTGGCAGAACCTGATGGACCCAATTATGACTCATTGGAGTCCGTCGGGCACGGCTGATGTCAGTCAATCTGCCAATGTGTTATATTTTGCTTTTTACTGCTGTGATTATTGGGGAGGCGGACAAAAAAAAAACAAAAAAAACAGGAAAACAGAAGGAGCCTCAGCCTGGTTTCATGGCCTTCCACAAGTGAACACGCCAAGAAGTGAACACTCCAGGAGGTTAAACTGTTATTCTGACTTTAAAAGGGTCACCAAATTTTCATTAAACCTTTGATACGTTACCCCATGATCCCTAGAAGCAAGAGGCGAGAAAAGCTTCCTGGCCCCCACCAACCCAAACTTTTAATATGTCTCTGACATAGCAAAGGTTTTACAAAAACTCAGTGACCCTTCAAGGCCATGGTGCATATTTTGTGCCCCTTTTCATGCAGAAAATCAGCCGTGTAATACAATACCAGCTAAATAGATTTTCAAAATCTCATGTGCACGGCGTGGAAATTTTCTGCGCAGAAACGTAGCTGTGGTGCGAATTTTGAAATCCAAAGCATGTCAGTTGCTTGCACTGCAAAGGGTGAAATCTGCACTTAAAATCGGCACAAAGAGTGAGATCTGCGGCAAATCCACCCTAATACCTGCAAGTAACATACCCAAAGTTCAGAGCAGAAATGCAGTGAAAATCCACACGGAAAATCTGCATTAACTACATCGTCATGTGCATATAGCCTTATAGGATTCTTGTAAGAGCTGAACATTCAGTGTGGCTATTTCTACCACGGTCAAGAACAGCTTTACAATATTTTAAGCATCAGACAAAATGGGTGTTTTCAGTATATTTGCCAATGAGATTACAAATGGATGAGAAGTATACAATTACTACGGGAAACAACAATTTCTATAAATTACAGGTCACTAGAAAAGAGCATTTCTACACTTGTTAAAATATTATTCTGTATATAAAAATCCACTAACCTGTCATCACAAAATGCAGTGCAGGCAGCTATAGAGCAGGAGGAGCTGAGCAGATATATTGTTTTATGAGGAAAGGTTCAGCAAGAGATGTAAATTATACATTTAAATATCTACTCTTTGTGCACAGGGACTTATCAGTGACTGACAGCCATCCCTGTACTACACAGAAAATGCTGTCAGTTACTCATGATGGCCCCTGTGTACAAATCTGCTCAGAAATAAGAGATTTAAGTGTATAAAATGATAAGTTTTACTGAATCTTTTCCCAGAAAACTACCATAGTTTTCGAACTGACATTTCACAGCGTCAGGTCATATAGTGTGCAGTACGTCTTGACACTGTACACAGGACAGTGCAGTATGGACCCAGAAAGTGGCGAGTACAGACAGTGCAGTGCTTCACGCACCTCCTGCATACTAGTGAGCTCTTCCATAATGGAAGCACTCACTAGTATTAGCTTTGTAAGATGCACTGCTATCCCCCCCCTCTCCCAACTTTTTGGGGGAAAGTGCATCTTATAAAGCAAAAAATACAGTATTTATCAATCTGCTCAGCTCCTCTGCTGTATAACCTTCTACCTGCATATCACACTGCATTTAGGGAACAAAGGTAAGTCAAGTCTAGAAATGAATGACAACAGATTTTCTCTGGTTATCATTAAAGGAGTTATCAAACCACTATAATGCCCAGGCCCCTCACACAGGTCGTGCTTACCTTGCTCCCCAACACCTGCCTTGCTCCTGATGCCAGCACGACCACCGCTGCATCTACCCGTTGCGCGGATCAAAACATTTAGCGACGTGGGGAGGGAGGGGTTTGATGCAAGCAAGGCTCATCCCCCATCACGGTTGCTATTGGCTGTTTCTCCCCAGCCCCTCCCCCCCCCACCATCTGTTTTGATGAGCGCGATGGTGAGATGCAGCGGCAGCTGTGCGGCCATCAGGAATGTGTGAGGGACCCAGGCATTAGAGAGGGCACTATAGGGGTTGGATAACCCTTTTAACTTCTGTCAATCTGCAGGAATTTCTGCATATTTCTAAAACAAACAGCTTTTTTGCAGAGAACACCAGTTAAAATGAGGGTCCTATTACAAACACGTATCCTTTATCCAGAGCATAGTGATTTGCAGGAGTCTGACTGCTGGAGCCAATCATGAGAACGAGGGTCCTGTGTTCAGCACTCGAATGGTGCGGTGATCAACCATGCACTTGTACTCTGCTATCCCTGAGTGCTCATGTGTGACCGCCAGTCCATTCAAACTGAAGGCCTTAGTTCTCGAGATCGGCAGGGAACCCAGCAATCTGACACTTATCCTGTCCTGTTAATCGTCTGCTGATTTGTTCCATTTTCGGCTGGGAAACAGCTAAAAGAGCTTAGTTAGCTTAGGGCTTAGTGAAGGGCAGGACATAATCCTTTTGTGCCAGTGCTGAAATGCCACAGGAGGAAGGCTCCTGCTCCAGCCACTTGTCAGACACAGGACAGTGAGGATGTGTGCCATATTTCTTTATATTTTACATATTCTTTTTTATTGCAAATGAGACAAAATAGGATCAAAGGAGATGAGAAGATGAATGGAGAAAATGATGGGAGATACTTTTATTGTGCATATCCCGTTACTGTTCCTATTAAAAGCATGTACTTGTTTTATCTGTTATTCATAATGGGCAACATTATAGCTTCCAGGGGGCTGTCATCAGGCTTGCCCAAACCCATCTGACGATTCTTCCTATTTATACAGTGAAAATCGTGACAAGCCATCACCAGGCAGATAAGACGGCTGAATCCAAAATGACCATCCATTACTGTAGTAATTAATTAATATGCTACTGTGGGCCAGGGGCCAGTTTCTACTGGAATGTATCCAGAGATAATTAACTAATAAGATACTGTTCATTTACTGAATAAGAAACCATACAGTTTTCTACATGTATATAAAGGGTTGTCCCATGAAAATAACTCATCCCCTATCCACAGACTAAAATCTAAATGTCCGCCGTTCCATTCAAAAGGGGGAACATGGGCGCCTGTTCGAATGAGCGCCAGAGTCCATGCTGTTCAGACCCCCGACAATCAGACACTCACCCCCTCTGGATAGGGGATAATTTGGAGTCATGGGACAAACCCCTTTAAAGAGGACCTTTCATCACTCCTGACATGTCTATTTTAACAGTTTTATGCATTCCCCATGTGATAATTCTGGAACATCTATTTTTATTTCTATAGGTTGTGCCATTGCTTTATTATTTCTACTAGAAGTTATAAACTGCTAGCAGTCTGCAGTAAGGGTACAGAGAGTTGGTAACCAGTTGGGGGGGGTGTAACTGCACAGTCTGAAAATGGCAGCACGGATTGGATAGAAAGAGTCTGTGCAGGTACACACCCCCAACTGGCTACCTCCCCTCTGTACCCTTACTGCAGACTGCTAGCAATTCATTCATAACTTCTAGTAGAAATAATAAAGGAATGGTACAACATAGAGTCATAAGAATAGATGCTCCAGAATTGTTATCACATGGGGAATAAATGAAGCTATCAACATCTCTGAATTTTATTCACATTACTGAAACTGCAGGGCCATAACTTTATTTTTCTGTTGACGCAGCCATATGACGGCATGTTTCTTGCCATTTATCTCTGGCAGTCCAATAGACGTTAAAGAAGCATTGGTCAAATATGTGCACTATTAGCCTTTCTTGCAGGCGACTCAGGGACCCCCAGCCATCATACATTTATCACCCATCATGTGGATAAGTCATAAATGCTGTTTAGGGCAAAACCCCTTTAATTTATATTTAATAAAAATCTTTAAAAAAAACAAATGTTACTATGGATATGTAAAGTGTATGAACAGTACAGAGGAATTAATATTTATGCAATAAGATTTATTCAAAGCATCATGCTTCCTTCTAGGCTTCTCAGGCCGCTTTCCTCCTCTTTAGGGTCCATTCACACGGTCGCATCCGTTCTGCAAATTTGTGGAAAGGGTGCGGACCCATTCATTTTCAACGGGCCCGCAAAAGTTGTGGACAGCACACTATGTGCTGTCCGCATCCGCACTTCCGTTCCGCGGCCCCGGAAAGAAATAGAACATATCCTATTCTTGTCCGCAGCCACGGACAAGAAAAGACATTTCTATAAGAGCCGGCCATGTGCGGTCCATGGTGTCCGTGTTTTGCGCATTGGTAATTTGCAGACTGCAAAACACTTGCGGACGTGTGAACAGACCCTTACATTCACTCTGGGTCCTTATAGAAATAAAAGGCTATCTTCAGCCTCAAAGACAAAGCTCTGGAAAGGTGAGGAGGCTGCTGCCAGCCAGTAAGTGATGTATTACCTCACTCTGAACAGTGGCAGAGCCTTATCCTATTAGTACTTTTGACTCTACTATACCTAAGTGTAAGCAGAGCTAAGAAACTGCAGTTTGTGCGTCTCATCCAGCAGCCTCCTCCTCCCCTCTCTTCTCTCTCCATAGTCTTCAATGTTAAAAGCAGCAAAGAGCAAAGCAGCCTCATAAGCAGCAGGCAGAAGCCTTTTTCTTTAATAAATTAAAAAAAAAAAAGCGGCAGCATTTTAGGCAACAACCTAAAATAGTCAGTAGAAAAACGCTTTTATTTGATGAATGGACAGCGTATTTCTGGATCGAACAGATCCCTTCATATGACTTGACTCGATCCCAAAACATGTTATCCATTCACCAAATAAATGCGTTCTTCGTGTAAATCTGTTATCTGGAGGATTAGGCTACTTTAACATCTGCGTTTTCGATGGATCCGACCTGTGATCAGCAAAAACGCATTTGTTCACAACGGATCCGGTTGTATTATCTCTAAAGTGAACAAGACAGTTCCGGCACTAAAACCAAAGTACGTCAATGGGTGTTGGAAAGTGTGTTTTTTTTTTGGGCCCGAAAAACGGATCTGGCACCATTGACTTACATTGTGTTTCACGCCGGATCAGTCTTGCAGCAGTTTTGTGTCCGGCATGGGAACACAACGGAACAAAATGCATTCTGGGGCACTCTGTTACAGTCCGTTCAGTCTTGTCTCTACTGACAATGAATGCGGACAAAACTAAACAGTTTGCCTCCAGTTTTGAGATCCTCTAACAGATGACAATACCGGAAAGGAATACGCAGATGTGAAAGTAGCCTTATAATGCATCGCAACTGCCTATCCCATTTTCTTCTTGCTCCTTCTACTTTTTCTTTAATAAGATATACTACAAAGTTTCTTATATTCACCTGCACTATTCATTTCAGAAAAGTTGTTTTAAAATTGGAGGTAAGCTTTCAGAAGATCGGCTAAAGCAATTTCCAGAAGCCGTGCAATCCCTCTCCATACATTTTGAAGCTCAGCTGTAACACCACACAAACTTGTGGACAGATATGTATTCTGCATTCCATTTGCAGGCTCCATCTCTAATTCTCAGTTTCCCTGAGCTATTGGGTGAAGACTAGATGTTATGTTCTCCCATGGACTGCACATGGTGAAAACAGAAGATTCGGCTGCAGATCTCTCTGTACCAAACCTTCATGAGTAGCAGCAGTAATGGCGGTCCTAATACAGAACTAAGCAGTTCAGAAGTGAATCCAGCTGTGGCCAGCCACTTAGTAGCCCGCCCCAGTGTTTCTAACAGCTGTAATCTGCTGACTAGTCTTCGCTTGAGACAGACTTGAGAGTTAATGAAGCAGTATAGACTGATAAGCAGAGAAAAGGGCATTTTATTGGCAGTAAGATATTACGTTTATTAGTTTTGCTTGGACTATTGATTTATGAAAAACATCTGAAACAGTTACTCCTTAAATTCGGATACATTTCCATTGCCAGACAAGATATTCTATTTCCTAGCGTGAATTTGTATATAGAAGGTCACAGAGTATAAAGCAGTATGTAGAGATGTGCAATATATATTAATTTGTGTGATATAAGGGCGATGCTAGGGAGGCTCATCCATGTCACGGCCTGCTATTGGCTAGCCCCAAACCCGCCCCCCCCCCCTTCCCAGATGTTTAGATTCGCGCAACTGAGAGATACAGTGTTGGCCTTGCGGGGATCAGGAGTGACGCGGGTGCAGGGGAGCAGGGTAAGTATAACCTGTATGAGGTGTCTGGGCATTTTGGGCGGCATTATAGGAATTGGATAACCCCTTTAATATTAATGGCTTATCCTCAGGATATGTCATCAATATCAGATCGTCAGGGGTTCAACTCCTGGGACCCCGCCAATCAGCTGTTAGTAGCGGCTCAGCCCCTATACAATGTAAGGTGCTGTGCTTCATAAGCGGCTGGAAGCCCGCCATAGCTCCCTGAAATAGCTGATGTGATAGGTCCTCATTATCATTTCCTTTACAATATTGTATGTGTGCGTAAAAGACAAATCCTAAGACAATCAAATACTTGAAATGTTAGAGAAGCCTGCAGAAGTGAAGAACTTCTGTTTCCAGAACTGGCAGTACAGAAAAGCAGATCTGTCGCTGCCAACTGGCAGGCAATCTGTGACTCTTTAACAACCTGAAAAAGTCTACTTTTAGTTTAAAAAAACTGGATATATGAAAGCATTTCTAGACTATTAGTTTTACAACATATGTTTTCCCAATGGCAATTACTTGACTAGCGAACGCCACTTCTTGCAGGCTTGTGAACCTCAGACATGATGAAGAAAATCAAAACCTGCCATGTCAGTGGAAAGATACAGTGAAGAATGCGGAAGATAAGAATATGCCACTAGGGCTTTCCTGACAGCACATACCCGGGGCTCAGATCAGGTATTCACTTCCCCACGTTATGGACTCCTGTATCAGTAGATACTGCAGCTTCACAATCCCCAAAGAGGCAAAGATTTCCAAAGGAAATGTCAGACTAGAGATGGCAGGAAGCGAACAATCTCAGTTTCCACGTGTTGTGGTATCTGACCTTAGGTCTTCACTTCTGAACAGGACCGGATGATTTTGAGGCTGCAATGCCAACAGTTTTACCACTTTGCTCACCTAGTAGAAGCTGGTTGACCACTTGGGGCTCAAATAGAGTTGAAACAGTAGGAACTTTCTACATTTAGGGGTTTTTAAAGATGACCTGTCACTCTCTAGAAACGGTGGCCGCAATTATTTGGCTACAGCCATCGCTCCACGGATTGCCTTGCTGGGTGTTTTTTTTTCCAGTAAATCAATCAGTGACTGTTTCTGGCCTCCAATCTGCTTTGCAATCAGTCCTGACAGCATCACAGCTCTGGATTACCTTATGTTGAGGATTTCCACCCCCCTAGGATGACAGAATATAGTATGCAGAAAATATCGGCACATATCGAGTTATTACCAAATTACATTTTGGTAAATTGCCAGACCGGAAAACAACAAGGCAAGTGTGAAAGTAGTTTTACATAAAGGTAAGCTCTTTATGGTAACCACTTATATTGCTATGTTATATTATATTGCTGCAATTCACAGGGTCTTGGTAGGTCTTCTACATGGTTAGGAGAACTGCTTTCCATTCCTGCAGACATGTGTGAGAGCGTCACCTCCCACAGATTTTATTCCACTTGCTTCCAGTCCTAGTTTTACTCAACAGGAATAAGAGGAGACATTGGTTGTGGTGTAATCAAACAGCAAATAATGCAGACAAGCACATTTCCAAATATGTCACTTCTAGTATTACATGGCGCCCATTCAAATGAATGGCAAACCATGTAATGTATGGACAACTAGGTCGGCCGGAGCAGGCGCTGCTCTTATTGAGGTATCCCCCTACTCTATGAAATCAAAATAAGTCATATGGACTAGAGTTGTCATGATACAAGAATGTTGACTAGATTGAGATAAAGAAAAGTATTGTGATACTTGACACAAAAAAAATAAAAAGGCCCACACATTAACCTAATGTTGATGGGCAACATGGGGTTAATGTTTAAGTATTTGTCTTGTTTTGGGAAAGCATTATGTTAGAAGGTACGTGACAATGGGGCTGCTGCTGTACACATCCGTATGTCCAATCTGCGGCCCCGCAAAAAATAGCACATGTCCCATTCCTGTCCGTTTTGCAGACAAGAACAAGCATTTCTAACAAAGGACAGGAAGTGCTGGTCCGCAAAATGAGGAACGCACAAGGCCGGTATCCACGATTTGCAGATCCGCAATTTGCATGTGAATGACATAATGGACAACATTGGTTGTTGCTCGAGGTACAGTACACGATGAGGTTACTTAGTATTGTGACGCACGTAGTTTCAGTGATTTGGACCTCCAGGTGCCTCACATTGATAATATATAGCCCCATCATGTACCTCACAAACCCCATGTTGTCCATTATGTGAGGAGGTGCATAATGGGGTTACAATTAATGTGAGGCACATGGTGTTATTCATTTATCAATAGTAAGTGACACCATCATGTACCTCACACATTAACCCTATGTTTCCCATTATATGAGGTACATGGTGGGTTCACTATTATTTGAGGCACTAATGTACCAAAGACCATGGCCCTCACATTAATACAGGCAGCAGGATCCTCCTGAATGTTGTAGAATAAAAGACCTGTGATGATGTCATCGTTGTGTGACCAGTAACAAGTGGATATTACTGGTCACATGGCAATGGCATCATCATAGGTCCTTTATACTATGTGTATACAGCACCGCGAGGGGTGTGGACCCCTGCCCACTATTGAGAGCTGTCAATCACTGTGTAAGGCCTCCAATATAACTCCTTAAAGGAAAAGCCAAAAAGTAGCTACTACCTTTATAAATAATCACATGAGTATTTTCAAATATCCTGGGGCAGATTTAGTCAACCTATAGCCGGCGTCAAGTTAGACCGGCAGTCTAGACCTGCACTACATTTATCACAGAGGCTCAGGCGGGATGGTAATGCATGGGTAAAAATATTTGTCTAAATTTATACCAACTATAGGTTGGCTTAGGGCTGATCCACATGACCACGATCGGCCCAGGAAACATGGTCTGTGTGCTCCCCTGACCCAAACTGAAGGAATTATAGTAATTTATGATTCAGTCAGTTCATATCTGATCGTGGATCTAAGGTATGGTGCTCTCATATATCTGATTGTAGGTCTATTGCACTATACTCACATCATGATGGGGGCACAGTACAATATATCCTCAATCAGATATGAACTGATTGCAGGTCAGGTCAGTGGAGACACGGCCGGGCAGAGAGATCTGGCAGACACATGAACAGTGTTTCCTGGAGTGACCTCAGTCTTGTGAATCAGCCCTTAGACAGAATCTCACTCCAGATTAATGGCAACATTTTGCCTTAAAATAAAGTGTATTAGGTCGTGCCCCCTTTCCTGAAAAGCCCCACTACTTTCCAAATAGATCACTCCCCCTGGTCAGGATAGGCGCAGATAATCTCTCTTAATCTAGATGTGCAAATTGCACCACATTTTAGTGCAATTTAAGCCAAAATCTCGGTGCACTCACAGTAGTAAATGTGGGCCAATGTCAGGAGTGGATCATAAAGGGACATAGAAAAGATTCTACGTTTCTCAATCCAATACTAGTTTTGGCTTTGAAGGGGTCGTCCGAGTCTTTAATACTGGGGGGCTATCTCCCAGCATCCCAACTGATCCACCGGGAATGCTGCAGCCTCTTCATAGGCCAGTGGCGTTAAGTTCAACGGTTACACGGCCTAGGCACAGCCCAGTCCCATTCAAGGGAATGGGGCTGAGCTGTAATACAAAGCACAGTGGCTATACAATGAATGGTGCTGTGCTTGGTTAGCTGTGAGTAGGTGGCAGTGCTTACCAGTGCGCCGCAGCCTCTTCAAACAGGTCAAACCAATCACATACTGATGACCTATTTTGCGGATCAAGATGGGACACACAAAAGGACCGTTATTGTTACTGACAGGGACGTAACTACCATAGCGGCAGACCATGCGACTGCTATGGGGCCCAGGGAAAGAGGAGGGACCAGGCTTAGTTGGGATTATCTTCTCTTCTACTGGAGGTGAAAACTTGGTCAGGACTCTACCCTCTTAGGCCCCGTTCACATGAGCGAGTTTTCCGCATGGGTGCAATGCGTTATGGGAACACACTGAATCCAGACCCATTTATTTCAATGGGTGTTTTTTTTTTCACGCATCAGTTCTGCATTGCGTGAAAAACGCAGTATGTTCTATATTCTGCATTTTTCACGCAGCCCTGGCCCCATAGAAGTGAATGGGGCTTCAGTGAAAAACGTATTGCATCCGCACTTGCTTCAGGATGCAATGCGCTTTTCACTGATGGTTGCTAAGGTTTGTAAACCTTCAGTTTTTATCACGCACGTGAAAAACGCATCAAAACGCATTGCACCCGCGCGGAAAAAACTCAGACAAAACTGACTGAATTTGCTTGCAAAACGGTGCGAGTTTCCCTGAACGCATCCAGATCTAATCCGTCACGCTCATGTGAAAGAGGCCTAAAGGAACAACTTTTAGCAAATGAGGCAGTGAAAAAATGGCCCAAGGGTCACTGAAAGGGGTTTAGGCAGAAACCCTTCTGTCCTGTGTGGGGGGCCTGGTTTGATCCTTGCTATGGGATCCTTACTTCTCTATGTACACCACTGGTTACAGATGTAATGTGCTAACCAGAGCATTATGTGACCAGCTATTACCCTAAATCAAGATAAGCGGCAGACTAACATATCCAGAAGATTAAAATAATAAAGGGTGACATTTGAGAATGGCGCGTTTCCAGTGTTAATCTACCCCCTGCTGGCATTAGAGGCGCATGTGCAGGTCCGCGGAAAAATATAGCAATCTACCCAAGAGAGGTAGTGTACCAGTTTCTTGCCATAAATTATAATAAATGTGCAGCCACTACTCTGAAGCTCTAAACTTCCAAAAATGTCACAAAATTTTCTGCAAGCATTGTGCAAGTCACGATTTGCTGATGTCAGTTTTCTGGTGTACCAAGCTTGATAAATGTCCCCCTCAGAGCCCATACCCAGTAAAGAGGTTCAATTATTCGCATATTACAAATAACAAATTGAATTAAAACAGTCTCTGACAAATCATGAGTGAACAAGTGTTCTTGTTAAATGGCGGTCCATGGCCCATACTATTTCTGGACGATTCGAGACATGCTTCGCTTGTGTGTTACTCGGCCAGGTAAAGTTATCCAAAACATATACATCTGAACTAGATTACAAGGAAATTTGAAGAGTTCAAAATCCGATATGATGAATAAAGTACATAAAAGGTTGCTCTGCTAATGAAGCATGCTGGCTCTCCCACCAGAAGTTTACGGCGAACATGAAAAGATACTGCTAAAATAACCGCCAGACCCCAAAGTTCACAAACTCTTGTGCAGATGAGGCTTCAGAATTTAATGATAATACAGTGGTCACTGAGACTTTGGATAATGAAGTTATCCAACCTTTTAAGGAGATAAAATCAGCAGCAAATATTCTAAAATAATAATAATGAAAAAAATAATGGTAAAACTGACCCCTGTAATCCCTTGCCAATGCAGCTCAGATGCTCCAGAGGTTCCTCAGCAGTAATGTGTGAACACTTTAGCCAATGGCCATGTGGGTACTGCTTGCATCATGATTCCCATCGAGGCGTGGTGATGCCAGCAGTGCCACCGATTGGCTGTAGTGGTCGTGTCCTGGACACTTGTAAAGGCCAGGTGGATCACTGGAGTGTCTGTGCTGGATTTACAAAGTATTTTTTCTTTTTATTACTTTACAACATTTGCTGCTCTTATTTTTCTTTCAAAACGAAAATTAAAACACATTAGAAACAAAATAAGTCACTATTTGCTTTAAATGGCAGAAAAGAATTATAGGTGACAAATTTCCTTTAAACTGAAACCAGACTGTGATGAGCAGTGAAACCCTCACCTTCCTACTGGTTAGACCACCGTGTAAACTGTTTTTCCCATAATAAAGCACATTTTACACATGCCTGGTAGGCTGCCTCACCTATTGAAAGTCATCTTACCTACTACCCCTACTTACCAGCGCTCCAGTCCTGCATACTGGACTCCACTTGATCCTAATGACTGGCATTAGCAGAAGCATGTGACTGCAGCCACGTGCCATTTGGGGACACCTCACCCCTGAAACCAGTCACTGGCTGCTGCGACACCATGTCCATATCTGGTTGGAAGATGGGCAAGCAGGAGCCAGCACACAGGACTGGAGTGGTGGGAAGGGAAGCAGGTAAGTATGGTTCAACAGGCGAAGCAGGCTAAGTAAAAAGTCATTTATTAAAAGGAATAACCGTTTAATGTTTTCATTTTTTTGTTTTTATCTTTACCCGTTCAGTTAAAGAAATGCCTCTAAATCAATGGCAATTGACACTACATGGGCCTATATACCATGTTTTTTGCATAAGCCACAACTCTTTAAAGGTGTTATCAGAGGGTAAAAAATGCCCCCCCATATATGCCGGGCCCCTCACACTGAATCTACTTGCCTGGCTCCCTGCTCTGCCACTGCGTGCTCTGATGAAAACATCCGGTGTCGGGGGAAGGGGGTCAGCCAATGGCAGGCTGGGACAGGGACGAGCTGGGGAGGCTTGTCCCCGCCTGCTATTGGCTGTTCCCATAGCCAGCCGATCCCCCGACACCAGATTTTTTCATGCAAGAACTGGTAGAAGCAGCAGTGAGGGTGTGAGGAGAAGAAGTGGCGCGGGGAGCCAGGTAAGTATATTCAATGTGAAGGGCCAGGCATATGGGTGGGGGGGGACATTTTTTAATCTCAGATAACTTCTTTAATATCCGACATTATTTAATATTCACTGTATGCTTATAGCACATACTCTACGCCAAACCTTAATGACATAACCATGCTGTATATGCAAAATACATTCTGCTACACTGAAAGAAATGCTGTTTGATAAATGACAAGAATGATAAAAGGAATCAAACCTTTGATGAAGATTCCTTAAATTCACTGAGGTTGTCCTGTAGAAAATGAATGGAGATGACACGTGAGCTGGATAGTTGGCAGTAACGAGACCCATGGTTGTGACCTTGAGAAAATACAGCTACGCCTTTGAAGGGGGGAATAAATCTTTTGATGCTGTTAACACTGAACAAAGAAAATCAACATGGAAACTGCTACATGTTAAACGGATATTCACTAGCTAAGCACAGAGAGAAATAAAAGGGTGTTGAAATTTGAAAAAAAAATTAAAAAGTGGAAAAAAAATAAAAAGAACTTTTAAAGTTAAGAGCTAAGCAAAAGTTTTACATTTTAGCTCTGTAAGATATAAGGAGGAGGGGGAAAAAATAACAGAATAGGTCAAAAGTGAAATGAAATGCACAATGTGACATTAATCTTGTGCAGAACAATCCATCTTAGAATCAGAATATATTCAGTCCAGTCACATTACCTTACCAAAACACGAGAAAAGAAGCAAAAAATTAATTAAAAAAAGTGATGCAAATCCATTGACAGTGGCAAGGCACAGCTCGGTAATCCAAGGGCTTCATGGGCCGAAGTAAGAGACTTGTAGCTTTGATGATCATCATAGACATGAGGGGAAAAGGCTGTACTGAAATGGAGTATCAAAAAATAAAAAAAAATAAAAAGCAAAAGCAAAAAAAGGAAAGGTAAAGGTGCTTGAGTGTAGCAATCACTAGTCTTCATTGTAGGCTAAGCCCATGGCAGCTGCCGCTCGAAGGCCAAAATGGGGTTTCTCCTGGGTTTGTGAGATGGTTAGCTGCCAAAACTGCCTTCAATTGAAATGCAGAGACCAACACGTAATAGGATTAGGGTAAGCTTTCCAGGATACATCTAACAGAAGCTGCATGCTCAAATGACACAACTACTGCAGGATCGATCCCCAGACTTTACAGCGAAACCTTCCATCACGACTCCTTAGAAGGCACATTTTGGCAAAATGAAGCTTGCGTCGCCTGAGGAATTCAGGAGGCATCGTAATATTCCCCACAGGATCCAGGAAATCTTCAGTAGAAAATTCTCCCACAAAAAAATAGAAACCAGTGTAGAGAGAGGGGGGAAAAAATTCTCCTCGACTCATCTTGACGGTGTGGTTTGCTTGTAGCCATTTCACTCTCTTACACAATTAATAGCGGACTGCTTAGCAATACTTAGGCACTTCAGCACAAGCTTTCTTCACACTATTTACAAAAATATGACTGCTAGGTCCTTGAAGATTTAGCTTTTTATTTGCCATTTTAGAAAAATACTTTATAGAAAAATAGTCCAAACAGGTCAAAATTTTAGCTCAATTTTCAAAATACAAAATTATCAACACAAAAAGAAAGGAAAGAAAAAAACCTCCAGCGACTTCCAGTGGAAAATTGGCACCCAACTTGAAGGAAGACGGACTCTTGTACTCCACACAGGTGAGCCTAATATGGATACAGGCTTCCTCATGCTATACTAACCTTTACTGCTGAGGAATGTGATGGGGAAGAATGCGTATCAAGTTTACGACGTTTTTGTTCTGAAAAGTAAAAAAAAAAAAGAAAAATTAGTTTTCACCACTCGTTTGTAGGATAATTGAAAAAAAAATTCCAAAAGATTCACAGAAAATATTAGATCTTGCTCAGAAGTTGAGCTTACATTGTTTTATTATTTTACACTATGGAAATATATAAAGCAGCAGAACCAAACAACGGACAAAATGTTTCCTAGTAATATCAGAGTGCAGGCCTGGGGTGGAGTCATGCCCGGAACATCTTCGAGGCAGTTGATATTGGAGATTTGCAAAACAAATCTGTCCACCGCTTCAGCTTTAAACAACACATTTGAAGAAGGCACTGCTGCTTACATTTTTATACCAATTGTAAAATTATTTGCATAACTATCTGTTTTTGTGCAAACAAACAAAAAAAAACACCTACCCCTTTCAGACTCAGAGGTCTCCGATCTGGGAACAGGGGACTTCAAGGACCCAGCAACAGCGGTTTTATCTCCTCCTTTGGAACTTTCTTTCAATTTAGATTCCTTAAAAACATCTTTCTCCCGAGAGGGCTCCTTTTCTCTCTCCTTCTCTGCAGCCAGCTTTGATTCAGTGCTTGTTGTGGCAGCCTTAGATTTTTCTTCCTTCTGAGATTTTTCTTCCTTCTTCAATTTTTCCTTCTCTTTGTCGGATTTTGGCGTTTTCTCTTTGACTTCTCGCGGTTTTTCATCTTTGTTTGCCCGGTCTTCCTTGACTTTATCCTTTCCATCCTTGCCTGGTGCCTTTATCTCTTGTGGAGCAGCTGGAGTCTTCTCCTTTTTATCTTTCTCCTTTTCCTTCCCCACTTTATCTTTGTCTTCCTTTTCTTTAATGAGTTTGCTGTAGACAGAAGGAAACATTGAGAACGTAGGACTGACAGGTGGGATTGTTTTCTACTGTTATGTTGAGGGTAAAGAAGCCCAATCTCAACTTGTAAAGCAAACAGCAGCCCGCAATGCACTGTCACCACCGTTTGAGGACCCATTTACTTGATTGGGTCTGCAATTCGCAACATTCAGTCCACACCACAAAAAAATAGAATAGGTTTTATTTTTTTGCAGTGTGGAGGCACGGACCGAAATCCCACGGAAGTGCTCCGTAGTGCTTCCACTCTTGCAGACTGTAGACCTATTCAAGTGAATGGGTCCGCTTTTGTGATACAGTGCGCCCATGGCTGGTTCCCCTATAACGCGGAACAGTTGTTTGCAGGCCGCAATATGGGCAGGGCTAGCACAGTTTTGTGTGCATGAGCCCTAATAATGTAGAATCCGCTCTGCCTAACACCTAAGTATAAGCTTCGTCTCAGGTTTATGGTACCTCCTAGAGATGTGTCTAGCAAACACATTACATTATGTGGCTTGTTTGTGGGGTCCCTAAAAGTACTTTTTATAAATCTGAGGGAAGCTCACTATCTGCAGTATGTATTGGCCCTTGAATCAGAGAACATATTCTGAATAGACCTTACATACACGCCAGCAGTTTTTAGAAGACACTGTAAAATGAAATGGTTAATGAGGTCCTGTAACCTCTCCTGACTCTTCTGTTTTAGAAGCGTCTTGTATTTCCCATGCAATAACAATCGCGGAGAATCATTTCTTGTTGTGCCGTTTTTCTCATATTCCTACTAGAATTTTACAGATAAAGGCATACAGGTGGTTGTTACTAGTTTGGGTGTGTCCCTGCACAGTCTGCCACTGGCAGCACTATTTGGACAATGCCCCCCTCCAAAACTCCCATCTGAACCTTTATCCATAAACTTCTAGCAAGAATAGAAGAAGAATGGCACAACGTACAGTCATAAGAATACATTTTACAGAATTCATGTGGAATACAATTATTTCATAAATTGACATGTCAGGAGAGGTGGCAGGTCCTCTTAACTCCTCCATAAAACAGAAATATATGCAAACATTCTTCTCAATTTATCCCCTGGGGCTAAGGGGTTTGCCAGGCTTTAAATATTGAGGAACTATCCTCAGGATAGGTCTTCAATATCAGATTGGCAGGGGTCCGACACCAATCAGCTGTCTCTCATAGCAGCAGCAAGCAGGAAGAGACAGGAAACAGCACCCGCGCAGAGTGTGTGCCTTCTCTTCACACCGCTGATCGGACCCCCGCTGATCTGATATTGATGATCTATCCTGAGGATAGGTCATCAATATTAAAAGCCTGGAAAATCTCTTTAATTGTACAAGATAGTTATAATGGCCCAAAAGAATACAAAGAAGGAAACCATACATACCTGTTTGAGGAGCTACTTCCATTGTTTGCAGTGACCTTGGGTGCTAAGTTTGCAGCTTTGGCAACAACTTTCAAGGTACTTTGAGATTTATCCTTCAGTTTTTCTTTAGTTTTCAGTAAAGAGATTAAAACACAAAAATAAATACTGTAAGTCACCGCCAACAAGACATAGAAATATACAAAATATGCAATATGCAGATCTAAAGGCTATGGACACCTTTAGGTTTTTTTATTATTATTATTGCATTCCGCTCATTTTGGGCCAAAAATAAATCTTTCAGTTAGTCTTTATTAAACATTTTCAATATTTTTTTCTTCTACAGCTTTCACTTTCAGTACGCTTGCAGACTAGCAGGCTTTCAGAATCTGTCAGGGAGGTATCAGGCTTTACAATGAATCTGTCAGGGAGTTGCTTGAACAGCTAAATCTGTAGCTCTTATCTGTTCTTTCCCAACAGCTCAAACACTCATAGCTAAATTCTTAAAAATTAAAGCATACCCGAAAAAAAATTGCATAATGGCTGTGCTTCTTTTGTACATGCATAACTGTGAAGGAACAGTTATGTTTGGGCTTCCCTGATGTTTTTTTCAGCCGTATTATTCTGTTTCAGCTGCACAGCTACATGCATTTCATTCAGAAGCAATAAATCACACTTACAGACACACAGGAGACTCCTGTGATGTTATAGCTGTATAGAAGCAGTTGTTTAATCAAGCTTTATCAAGTAAGCCAGTTCTACTTTACATCAGTTTGATAAATGACCCCATAAACGCTTTAAAAATATGTACAGTATTTACATAGTCAATACATTAGTACTGACCAATATCTTCAGCGCTGGTTTCTTCGGGTTTAGCTGCATTCACTGTGACAGAGGCTGACTGACCGGCAGCTCCTGGGCCATTCTGTACAGTAGGTGGAATGATGTTCCTGGCAGGGGGATCTTTATGATGAAACTCATTTTCAGGCACCATGAAAGATTTCCTGCTTTTCAACTGTCCAGAGTAGCTGTAATTCGCACAACATGTTAAATACACCAAGGCAATTACCAGTCAGACATTAGTCAACCTGTGATGTACTGCCGCTGGTCTATAATGCACATATAGCGGTATTTGGGCTTATTTCTATGAAAAGATGGACAGTACACAATAATGTCAATCCTTGACATACTATAAACTACACGGTACAATGACACCTAAACTTTCTGACACATGATAATCATCGCTCTGCAGATCTACCTGGCATTTATTATATCTGCCAACTACAAATAGATAAATGTAGAAATTCTGGCCTTTAGATTTTGTCTGTAACACTGCCAGCTGTTAATAAAGAACAGAAAATAAGGGGCGCATTTATTTAGACCTGTGTTTTAGACACTGATCTTAATAAAGCCCCATCGCCGGCAGTGGATCGCCAAAGTTATGAAGAGGCATAGGCAGCTTCCTAGCCATCTTACATTTAGACCTTACTCTACGCCTGAAACAGAAAATGATGAATGAGACGATCCTGCTGGCCCTGTCCCCTTCCCACTTTTTTTTAGAGCTGGTGTGAGTGGGGAAAAGTTGCAGATTGTGGCGCTATGGCAACCTGCGTCTGAAATATTCCCAATTTAGGTGTATTTCACCTTGATAAACGACCCCCTAAGTTCCAAGACAGCTCTATGTGTTGCCGTTACTTCACCTAACTCGAATGACACCCTTTAAGTGAGAGAAGGTTCTAATGGCTTCTTTACACATTCAATGACCGCCTTTCATTGGTATTTTACCCCATGGCCAATGCATAAAGATCAGGTCTTTTTTCTTTCTCCTCTTGACAGATTTTGTGCACTCTTCGTTCCAGGGCTTGTCCCAAGTTCAGCACTTTGGGATACCAAGGTAGAATTTTGGTCAGTACAATAAGAATGTTCCTGATATGAGTATATTCTCCTGTCTCGAGACAATGAACGGATGCCTGCAAAAAAAAAAAAAAAAAAAAAAAGTATAAAACAGTCCATACACAACACACATGAACAGGTACGATGCTGCTCTGTCCATCTTGTGTTTGTTCTTTTATTTTATGTGCCTACATGGAAGAGCACAGAAGAGGTCACATACACAATCCTCCTGTTAGGATTAAAAAAAATAAGAATTTGAACAAAATATAGTAAAAAAGGAGGGCTTAAAGGGTTTCTGTCACCAGTTTTTTTGGTATGAATCAGGCTGACATTAGAGATGTGCTTATGTCACCTGATTCCAAATATATATCTGTTTTATTTACTGGTGCCCCCATTTTTATATAAAACAAACTTTTATTTTATGCTAATAAGGTCTCTAGGTGCAAGGGGCGTTACCCCTGCTCCTAGAGGCTCTGTTGATTGACAGGACCAGGCAGAGAAGAAACACTCCATTCACCATAGCTTGCAAGGACCTTCAATGATGTCATGACCATGTGATCAGTCACATGGTTTAGGAGGAGACAGGCTGTTTGTGTGATCCTAACCATGTGACTGATCACATGGTCATGACATCATTGAAGGTCCTTGCAAGCTATGGTGAATGGAATGTTTCTTCTCTGCCTGGGCCTGTCAATCAACAGAGCCTCTAGGAGCAGGGGTAACGCCCCTTGCACCTAGAGGCCTTATTAGCATAAAATAAAAGTTCATTTTATATAAAAATTGGAGCACCAGTAAATAAAACAGATATATATTTGGAATCAGGTGACATTAGCACATCTCTAATGTCAGCCTGATTCATACCGAAAAAAACTGGTGACAGAAACCCTTTAATAGTATAACCTGGGGTACATCCAAGAATGTATCAAACTATGCCTGTGTCTTACAGTCTGCAGTCAGAGCAGTCCGGCAGTGCCAGACCTCCCGACTGCTTCCTTATTGATCCAGCAGATTGCTCATACAGCACTTTGCCCAATCATTGATAGAGAAGCATTTGCACAACTCTCTGTCTCCCTGCCAGAAACAGATCTGAATGATCAGCGCAGGCAGGAGAAGAGGAGGAGTGATATTGAAACGGCTGAGAAACACCATTCTCTCTAAGTTGCAGTGAAGGAGATGAAAACTCAGAGTACAGCTTGAGGACTTTTGATGATGTCACTCGTGGTCTGAACCAGACCGGGAAAAAACAGATATACGAGTTATTAAAGTTAATTGTGTGCATATGCAGCAGTGCTGTGTATGGGCAGGTTACATAGCAGAGGGAGCGGAGCAGATTGATTTGTAGTTTGTGGGGAAAGATTCAGTATAACTTAAATTTTACATTTATCCCTGCTCATTCTGGGTTTAGCCTTCTGGGAAAGCCGCCTCTCTATGATTGGCAGCCATTGTCTCTATGGACAATCTCTCAGTAGGACTGCCCCCATGACTACTAAGACCAGAATAAGCAGGGTTTTAACGAATAAAATACAGGTTATACTGAATAATTTCCACAAACTACAAATCACACTGTTCGGCTCTTCCTGTTATGTAACCTGCATTTTCTATCTGGCAGGTTCTCTGGAAGATCACTTGTGTTATCGATACCTTAGTTAGCTTGTAGTGCCATTTGTGAACGACGTGCCGGAAATTCTCATAATCTAACTGGTCAGCCTTGTTGCCTCCATCAAAATTGGACGCCCTTAAAATTGTGACAAAACCTGGGTAGCTTCCACAATCCTAAAACAGATAAAGGACAGCGAGAAAACAAAATCAGTTATTAAATACAAAAACCTTGTCACAGATTTGCATTCACCAGAAAGATGAGTACCCCGTGTGCCCATGAGGTCTTT
The DNA here is from genome assembly GCA_900303285.1 of Rhinella marina. Classification (NCBI taxonomy): domain Eukaryota; kingdom Metazoa; phylum Chordata; class Amphibia; order Anura; family Bufonidae; genus Rhinella; species Rhinella marina. The sequence continues at coordinate 69,033 of ONZH01007772.1, forward strand.
ACAATTCAGTAAGTGGAGACAAAGCCTCAACACGTAATACAAACTGATATTTAGGACTCATTCACACAGGCGTGGTGCAGCCTTCCTAATAACATCTCAGCAACAGACATCTATGGGGCCCTACTGTACCTCCATATACCTCCCAGTGGAGAGGACGCATAGCTTTTTCTTCTTCTTTTGGGGTCTGTATGAATTTGACAAAATGAAACTGTCGTACTCTACTACAGATTGCTTCTAGAGGAGATCACTGTAATACTAATACGGCACCTATGGAGCACCATCCACTCCAACCAACCAACTCAGCTTCAGAGTACAGAAGTGTTTGTAGTGTTTGCCTTTGGGACTACTACATAAGGAAGTATGGAATATATCTATAGCTAGATAGATAGATATTAGATAGAGATCTCAATCTATCTCAATAGTATAGGTGTATTTTATAAGGTCTCATGGTTTAGCGTCCCCTTACATGGGTCGTCTGATGTAAAGATAGCGTGCTCATTTTATGAAGTATGGTTATTCAACTTTCTTACTATTTACAGAAACACAAAAAAAAAAAAAAGTTTACATTTACTGACAGCAAGCAGAGAGTTAAAACTGCTCTTAAAGAGAACTCAACTGCTGACATTTTTGAACCTTTCTATCTCGCTCACTACACGAGGTCTTCCGGCGGTGATTTTACTTCTGCATCTCGTCCCCCATCCAGGGCCATTAGTACCAGTGCCCAATAAACGTATGTGGCTGCGCACAGTAGGAGTGGACTTCGCTGCACTATTTGGATAGCATCAGAGCAGTCATGTTCACTCCCCTGTGAGAATTGAGTGCCGGGGATGTCCCTTTGGTTTTGCGCAATTACGTTTGCATATCTGCCATAGCGCGATAATTTAGGAGCGTGGTCCTGTCGCAGCTCGACATGCCAGGGAAGACCTGCTTATTCAATCACTGGCCTTAGCTGTGAACTGCCTCAGTCTGTGAATGGAGAGAGCCTTTCCTGGCATCTTAAGCGGCAGGGAACAGAGCTACGTCGGAACTGCAACAGTGGAGGTCAGTTACGTTTTTTTTTTTTTGTTTTAACCCCTTTAAGCTAAGGCTGCAGCCATCATGCAAGCTCTGCAGTCACCCTTAAAGGGGTTGTCTCATCATGGACAGTGCGCTATCCTTCACTTTCAGGGCTCTGTTCTTGATATAGGTGCGGGTCCCAGACAATGGGGGCATATCCTAGCAATATGCCCCTATTGTCCATGATGACACAAACCCTTTAAGGCAACAGAATAACAGAATAAAATGTTGATGGTTGGTAAACATCTAGATTGGCACATAACTCCTGTAAGCTTTTATTTACATAGGACTGGACAATCCGTTTAACAACGGGATGATCGAGCGAGGATAAGGAGCCCCTTTCATCCCGCTGTGTACTATAAAAAGCGGTTTCACTGAACCAGTAAAGTTCCTCCTTCCCTGTAATACAGAAAATTGAAACTATCTATGGCAGCTCCAGTATACAAAGATAGGAAGAATGAAAGCCAATGCTTCACTGACTATTGACATGAATGGCTGACATGCAGCAGGATGTGACAGCAAGACATTTGGCTGAGAAACGTGTTAGCAGGGAATAGGCAAACTGTCAAAAGCAGCATGAATATTAAAATCCAGTGCCCGGGATTTTAATCAGTTGTCTCCAGCTGATGATGAAGCTTAACAGTTCAAAATCCCGACGTGAAGCATTCTCACAAGATACGGAGCGCAAAACCGTATATCTTCTGCTGTCAAATCCAGCCCGATGGAGCATTTCTTCTCCTGAACACTCAGATAAAAGTCAGCCAAGAAATCATCTACATGCTGCTGTAATTAATTTGAACTAACTCAGTGGCTACAGAGCATAAGTAATAAATATCTAAAGTATACTCGAATACTAGAACGTCATATACTACTAGGAAACACTTTCTACCTCACTTTTCAGACTAAACCAGCCGCAACTGTACAATGGACCGTAGTGTGATGCTCCGCCGAGGGAATCATAGAAGGGATGACGGTACGTATGGAAAACAATCAAATACAAAAAAAAAGCATTTATAGGTGAGCTGTAAAATGTAAGAAGGGGACCTCCACGACTCAACACATGTCTAGTCAGCGACTTAATGAGAACCCGTCACCAATGAGCACATTAATCAATTACTTACAAAAGTTTCAGATTCATTTGACCTACTTTTTGCAAGATATAATCCACAATGGTAACAACTGGAAACATGCAGATCGTGCTGCTATAGTTAATACAGTGACAGTGGGCAGGTGCTGATGGCCAAATACATAAGACAAACATTGGTGAAACCCCCAAGACAGCAGATATGAGGGGAAAGAAAGTTTGGGTATTTTGGATTTTAACCTCCTAACTGTTCTGATTGGTAGCAGCTATTGTTTGAAAGCAGGCATTTCAAGCTTTCAAACAATACCAGAATCACAGCATTATCTTGGGAAGATATCCCTGTTAGAAATCGGGATGGCAGTGAAACAAAAAAAAAAATGCAGATTTTACAGCGTTTATTCCCGATTCGATTTCTAACTGTGATATCTCCTGCTGATGTTGTGCTAATGCTGCGATTCTGGTCTTGTATGAAAGCTGCCAGCTTTCAAACACCACCAGGCCCATATCTCTAGCTGCTACACCAATCCAGAGATATGAGCACCTAAAGCAGTCCCCTTCCCGCAGCTGTGCTTGGGCAGAACTGTTAGCTGGTTAATATGCTTGATACTTTGTTCTCAACAGAGATAAGTCAGGTTTGTCGGCAGAACCCAATGATTAAGTATATGGTGGTGTCTCTCCCCTGACAATAGATGTCAGAGGAAAGAAGGGTCGGGCATGTTTGATTTCAAAATGCCTAATCCTTTTATTGTCAAGGGAAATGACACCACCAGTATGCTTATTCCCCTGCCCTATTGAGAACACATGCTCGGCACAGCTGTGCATTCATGTGTATTGGGCGGAAGGAATAGCAAACAGCCAAACAAGTGTGATTTGATATCCCAGGATTCATAAAGAAAGCTTTTCAGTTCTTTCCCCCACCGACACAGAGTGATTGACAGCATTTTCTATATGAACTGGTACAAAGGCATGGTTGTCGATCACCGTGTAGGACTCTCAGATCTGCGACACCTTGTTCTGCGGTGGGATTTTGAAAGGTCTCTCTTCTGAAATACATCTGGCAGGTTTACATCTGAATATCTTACCATACTGAAAAGTGTAGGCTACATGTTCATACTACAATACTACATTTCCCCATAACAATAGAAAAAAAATAAAATAAAATCCTGAGTGTTGGGACCTCGGAGATAGAATTAGAAACAAAAAGCTATGTGCATCAGAATTATCAGTTATAAAATACTGCGAGCCCCACAGTGACTGAAAACACAGCCTCCTAAGGCACAGTTAATACGTAATACGGTCATTTTTATCTTATTTCCTCACCTTGTCATATACTGCCCGATCACTGTGCCACTTGGTAACAGTTTCCAGCATACAACAGAGAAATCTTCCGTAACGGCTGGCTTCATTTTCTGTGCAACTAGCAACAGTGTAAATGATGTCTGAGAAGACCTGTAAATGAGAAGATCAGATTTATGAACAACGTAACATACTGGCTTTCTTTACTATTAAAAAATGGCAGCATCTTTTCACACATATCAATAGGTATTGAAGGGGTTATCCAGGAATTTGGGATTGATGGCCTACCCTCCGGATAGGTCATGAGTATCATTTCAGCTGTTTGTAGAGGTCGCTACTCTCACTGAACCTCATGGGAGTGCTGCAGCTTCTTCACAGCTTATGAAGCACAGCTCTGTACATTGTATAGTGGTTGTGCTTGATATTGTGACTCAGCCCCATTCTCTTGAATAGGGCCGAGCTACGCTTAGGCCACATGACCGACGTACATTGACGTCACAGGTGTAGGAAGAGGTCTAACAATTTCCTTTTTAAGAAAATTTCAAAGTTAACTTTTTGGCCCAGAGTGCTGTATCAGTGCATCTTTTGTAAAGTCTGTTCAGTCCCTGTCATTTATGCAAAGATTAATCCTGGTGTAGTTGTCAGGGGCTTAAAAGACCCCACACTAGCTGCTGCCGATAGACACCATGGCAGCCCGGCACATGCGGACAGCCAGCCTCAGATAATTCCGACCGCAGCCACCTAACTCAATGCTCGAAGAGGCCCAATCGGATATTTCCACAGCTTACATTTGTTAAACTACTAACAGCTCATTGGTAGGTTTTAACGAACAGAAAACAGTGGCGCAGTGTCCCACTTGAAGAGAGAAAAAAACATATAGAAAGCATAACATGGATAACAATACAATTTAACAGATACTCACTCGATCATAACAAAGTAGTGTAGAAAAGTTAGGAGTTTTCTGTAAGTGTACAAGTTCTACAAACCGGGCACAGTACACTGCATCGATGGATGAGAACACACAGCGGGGAAATATACAAAGCTGTAAAAATTTGGTGATGGTCTCATTCTTGGTAGACCCTGAAAACAAAGGTTAAAACATTAAAAATAAAATCAATATATTCATTAGAAAATAAAAAATATTGGGGGGGGAGTGGAACACAAGGTGAAACTGTGTATAGTTCTGGTATCTCCCGACCAGGCAGGACCACCCAGTACAGTCAGTGAAGAAACTGTGTATAGTTCTGGTATCTCCCGACCAGGCAGGACCACCCAGTACAGTCAGTGAAGAAACTGTGTATAGTTCTGGTATCTCCCGACCAGGCAGGACCACCCAGTACAGTCAGTGAAGAAACTGTGTATAGTTCTGGTATCCCCCGACCAGGCAGGACCACCCAGTACAGTCAGTGAAGAAACTGTGTATAGTTCTGGTATCCCCCGACCAGGCAGGACCACCCAGTACAGTCAGTGAAGAAACTGTGTATAGTTCTGGTATCCCCCGACCAGGCAGGACCACCCAGTACAGTCAGTGAAGAAACTGTGTATAGTTCTGGTATCCCCCGACCAGGCAGGACCACCCAGTACAGTCAGTGAAGAAACTGTGTATAGTTCTGGTATCCCCCGACCAGGCAGGACCACCCAGTACAGTCAGTGAAGAAACTGTGTATAGTTCTGGTATCCCCCGACCAGGCAGGACCACCCAGTACAGTCAGTGAAGAAACTGTGTATAGTTCTGGTATCCCCCAACCAGGCAGGACCACCCAGTACAGTCAGTGAAGAAACTGTGTATAGTTCTGGTATCCCCCGACCAGGCAGGACCACCCAGTACAGTCAGTGAAGAAACTGTGTATAGTTCTGGTATCCCCCGACCAGGCAGGACCACCCAGTACAGTCAGTGAAGAAACTGTACTGCTGAAACCAGAGGATAGAACTTCTGAAATGAGGCAGTAACGACATACAAGCACATCACTTATAGTGCAGTGTATGGCACTTTTGGGAAAAGTTTTATAGGGCTTCCAACAGCTTTAAAGAGATGCTAAACCTAGAAATAAATCTCATCCCATTCTTTGCACTAAATATGTACTGCACAGACATATCACATAGGTGTGAATAAGACCTATACTAAAGAAGAAAGCATTCCTTTTTTGCTTAGTCAGAGTACTTCTTAATAAGCACCTTCCCAGGCTTCACAATCTACATTTATCTTGCAAGGCAGACTCCAGCATCTTGGCAGACTACCAGCAAAGGTTGCAGGATGAAGGGAACATTCAGGTTTTTACAATTAGGAAGGAAACAACGAAGGAAACACACCGGTTCTGGTGTGTACAGAGACACTAACGCAGCAAGACATCTTTAATCCACAATCTGAATGGAACTTTCCTTATACTGAAAAGCCCAAATCAGAGGCCGAGCAGAGACAACCAGCTAGAATATTTTGAGTTATAGTAGCTTATTTTATAGCAGACTCCATTAACGGGGGGTTTCATATCCTCAGGAAACTATACTGTGTACAGAAGTCTCCATCCCCTGTGTAATTTCCTGTACTGGCAAACTGCAGCTAAGATCCCATTCACTTGACCCCGACACGACCACTAGACAGTGGACAGAGCCTTCTGCTTCGGGTAACGTTCACTGTATAGCTTGCATTGTCAGCAGGTGCCTGAAACAGCTGATCAGTGGGGGTGTTGGACCTCCACAGATCTGAGGATAAGTCATCGATATCTATTCTAAGTCCAGGAACAATCTTCGTGTATCCCAGTGACAATGTATTAAAAAAAAAAACAAAAAAAAAAAAAACACGACAAGTCTAGATCCGGAAAAAAACGGATACAGCTCCCATTCACTTACAATGTTTTTTTCCATTTTCGATATAATACAACCAGTTCCAGTATTCGAACGGATGCATTTTGCTGTGGCTTTCAGATCCCCTGCCGGGATCTCAAAACCAGACAGAATAAACGCATTAGTGAAAAGTATCTTAACGCTGTTTTATTAAATCATTCCGGTAAAACAAGCTAGGTGTGATTCCAGACCTACATGGCTCATATGACCAGCCTATGGTACTGAATGTGTTCAACCAACTGAGTCGACCCTGGAGATTTACAGAATTCATATTTCATTTGACCTAGGCAGACATTTTCCCTGGCTCAATAGATCTACAAAGTAAGCATTTTATGTGGCTTATCAGCAGATTAACAGCGGCCGTTATTTCAAGAGACGCTAGAGAAGATACAATGTGCTCCGTTCTATTCTGATCCCATTGTGGGAAAGCAGGACTCTTGTATTACACTGACGATCTAGACCGGTACTTGCTGATGCAATGTGCAATTATCAGGAGGTCCAAAAAGAAAGGGTGATGGAGGCGGGGGAAGTACTAAAGGGAGGGAGGTGTATTTAACGGATAACTAACCTTTTATTTCACTATGTTAAATGGACCGCCATTCATTTTTGTAATATTCTATATTTCTTTTACTGTTTCACTGACAAAACAGGCACCAGGGTGTCTATAATCTGTACAACAGTAGAGCGCTGACCTGTATGCGGTGTAGTAGGGGTGGAGTAAGCTTGGTACTGGATCTCCTGCACCCATGTGCTATGCCAGGCTTTAGCGGAGAGGAGCTGCAATATACTGTGGAAGCTGTACACATGTCAGCGGTGTAGTGGGGTACATATTCCACAGTACAGGGTCTGCAGTAAGCTTGGTACTAGATAGGTACTGTAGAATAGATATGAGATCGGTGGGGGCCCAACTGCCAGCACCCCCGCCGATCAGATGAATGAAGAGAATGCAGAACTTGTACAAGAACAGGGGTCCCCTCACTATTTACCAGCTCGCCATTGCAGCTCCTCAACCCCATTCACTGAATATAAAGGGGTTGTCACCCAGCTTTCCCTGGCTTTTGAATTCCAAAGCGGAGAAGAACGTAGCAATAGCTCCTACGATACCATACCACACCTGACAGACGTGATACATAGACATCTAGTCATACAATGTAACATTAGTGAGAAAAAAAAAAAAACCTAGGACCATTGGTCTTAAATCTCGTGATTTATTGATTGTACTTACGTGCTAAGAGCCAGTTGTCCTTCTCCAGTTTCATGCGCTGGAGAACTCTGGCCACGTGCTCAGACTGCTTCTTCTCTTCCTCCACCAGCTTATCTTGCAGAGCCGTGCATCTTTCTTTTTCCTTTTTCTTCTTGTTTAGAGGCTGCAAAATGCATTAACTCATTTTGATACAAAATGGTAAAAGTACAGAACATGCACCAAAATAAAGTAGTTTTTAGTAACTTAAAGAGGACCTTTCACCTGTCCTGACATTACACTATAAGAACCTGGCACTGTAGGGCATTATTAGTAGATGTCATTGCTTAATTTTTATTTTTTTGCAAATCGGCTGCAATATTGCTCCACTGTGCTCCTGTTCTGGTTTAACACCCTGTATGCTAAAAGACAGCATCAGTACAGGGAGAGGGAAAAGCCCCCTGAGAAAAGCTTGTATCTTCTCCTCCTGTACTGATGCTAACTATTAGCATACAGGACGCACAACTAGAACAAGGGGCACAGCGGGGCAACTGAGCAGCCGATCTGGAAAAGAATTACAGCCATGACATCTACTAACTCACTCCGCCAGTGTTTGATCAGCTATTTCCATCATTCTGTGGGTGAAGAACAGATGAAAACCTTTCCATTACACCTTATCTCTGTTCACCCTCCATTCCTGGTTTTGGCTCGCAATCACCAATGAAAATCAATAACTAGGCACTGACTGTGTGAAAATGGGGAAAGGGGAAGCAAAGGAGAGCGGAAGAGTTATGGCCTGAGAGGATGGGAAGAAAGGATGCGAGAGTAGAGAGCACAAGCAGAGGAAGGGTAGACCACAATATCTCCTCGCCCCTCTACATGCTATTTCTGCAGACAAGAAATTAATTCACAGGAAGCTTCTGAAAATTTACATAAAGCCTGCTGGCACTGAATGGGGGACTACGAGATAATGAAATGATGAAAGGTGATTCACACACACTGCTGATTTGTAATAAAATAATATAACGAAAGGCATGCTTGATATGTCAGTATAAAGTCTAGATAACAAAGAGAAAAAAAAAATCTATTTACTTCAGGCCATAGAAAATCTTAAAGGCTATGTACACCTTTGGGGGCATTTTTTTTTTAATATTACATTATACTTATTTTGACCTAAAAATCACTTTTTCAAATGGTCTTCATTAACAATATGGCATCCTTTTTTGTGCAAAGAGCTGAGAAGCTGTTCTAGCTGCCTGTAGATTTTTTGACGGACAGCTTATCCCTTCTCTCTCACATCATAAACACTCATTAAAGCGCAATCCTTACCTTACTGATAAGAATGTGGCTTAAGTAAGTGTTTATGACCTCTTAGTAGTTTACAGATAAGGGTAATTAGATGACCGGCACAAAGCGAAAGTACCAGTCACACAGACAAACAGTTAACCCTTTGTGACCGAATAGCTCAATATTTGTAATAAAGACCAATTGAAAATATGATTTTTAGCCAAAAATAAGTTAAATGCAATCATAAAAAATTGACCCCAAAGGTGTACATAGCCTTTAAGGTCTAGTTAATATAATTATTCAAGGACAAAAGACGAGGAATAGAATTGTCCAATTTACCATTTCTAGATTGTCATCGATGGCTTTCATTTGCATCTTCAACTTGTTGATCTCTCTGTTGTAGCTGGAAGTTGGGACGGCCAGGTCATACATTGTCAAGGACCAAAAGGTGGCATAAAACTGGGGGCTGATGTCCTCCCACACTTTAGGAGGGTGCAAGGAAATGACAGCTTCGTGAACGGGGGCCATGACTACTTCACACGATGAAATGTATTTGTGCACCTTGTGCTGCTGTTTGTTTCCCTTCTCAGTCTTCTTCAGCTCATCATACTTGGACTGGAGATGAACATACAATTATTATTCTGGAAAATCTGATTAGAACACAGTCTAACACCTACAAGAAAAGAAGTGCAAACCGCTTTCCCTGTGGGTTTGGGGACATTCACAGCTCTTCCTGTTATTTCCAAGTTAGATAAGTGTTGGCCCCTTCACTGCCCTTTACCGTCTTACAGATAATAAGTGAAATATTTTATGTAATCTTTGATGTGTGATGACATGCAGCTCACGTTAAAATTACTAAAGAAACCTGTACAGCAGCACTCAATGTGCCACTGGATAGTGCGTTCCTACAGCACTGCAGTAAAAGCAGTTGTGTCCATAACCTGTCGATATGGGGTCCCATTCCCCCGTCCTGATGAAGTGGTAGGCCGAACACACGCCCTGTCGCTCCATTCATCCTCTATGCGACTGCCAGAGATAGCCCAGTAAAGTGCTCGGCTCTTTCCGGCTGTGCCAGAGATTGAATGGATTATAAGATGCGGCTCTGTCACAAAGGTGGAAACAGTCAGGATTGGTGTAGGTCCCCATCAATCAGTTAACCTGACTTTAAGGAGATATTTCACAGGGTTAGATCTACACATGCAGTTTTTATGTAGTATTTAAGCCAGAAGCAGATTATAAAGGTAACTAAGACTAATGATGGATTTACACGTACAGAGTATTGGGGACAAACATTCCTGCAAATGCTCATTCCTGACAATCTGCTGATCAGCGCTCGTTCATAGTGTTGATTGTTGATTGTTTCTGGGCAGCAGATTGTGCTGTTTAAACAGTGATCTGCTGGCCAGAAACAATGCAGCTGTATGAGGACAAGCAATAGCGACCCCTTGTCCTTATACAGTGGAGGTGATCTCTGCATGTAAATGAAGCACTTCACCACCACTGAACGAGCAGCCAGTTGACTGGAAGGAACGCTGGTGTAAATCCACCATGTTTCCTCTTTTTTTCCTCTCCTGGTTTCAGCTTTTGGCAAGAAGGAAAAACTATTTATATTCATTTGCAAATTGAGGCCTATACAAAGGTACAGTAGGGTGCCACAGACTCATAAGGGTGACATATTATAGCTGTAATACAAGTATGGGCTAAATGTGCCTCCCCTTATCAGGTACAGGGGAGAATGTCAAGAAATCACAGGTAACAGACCATTTACGGGTTTACTGGATATTGCAGTCTTAAAGTGCAGGGAGGAGCTGTTCTGTGGGCACACCAAATGGCTATGATATATCAATATTGTCTTGCAGAACGTTACTTACGGAAATGTGATGTGCATACATTGGTCTGGATAGGAAAAACGCAGCATCGTGAGGGGTGTGATACTCATTGCATAACACATCTATTGAAGGAACACGCTTTATGTAATCTTCTGTGCTCAGATTAGATGCCAGAAATCCACCAAACTGAACTAGTGTGTCATGGCACTGGAAGGAAGGAAAAAAAAAAATCCTCAGATACAGTAATGTAACACAACCGGTATAGAAAATGATTATTAAAAGTATCTATTATGTAGATCAGTGGTCTGCAAAATGTCCTGCTGTAATACTACAACTCTCAGCATGGCTCATCTCATGACGGATATGCATCAGGAAACAGACTTACCTGATCATAGAGCTTCCCCACCAGCTTCAAATGCTTCTCTCCTCCCTCCTGGAAAACCACTCCATTCCTCTGCTGCGCCATTAACAGGCACAATGGCAGGGCCAGGTCATGATCCAGCAAAGCATCTTTTAACCTCTGAGAGGATTTCTTTGTATTCCTAATTTGTCCAAAATAACCACCCTAGGAAGAAATATTACAAAAAGAAAAAATAGATTCATTTGTACTCAATTTGCAGAACATAATTTTTATAAATTAAAGTGTTTAACCTGTACTTCAAGGTAGCTTGCTTTGGACGATCCGTCACCCCTTGCGGTTCCAGACATTCTCCATGGGGAAGAAGTCTGGCCACGGGAGGCAGTATGAATCTACTGAAAGGTTCCCTTTAAGGGTAACTGCACACAATCAGGATTGTGCGCGGATTTACTGTGCGGATTTGCATGCGGAAAATCCGCACCATAGGTCAAGTATATTGTATTCTATGACAGTTTGAAAATCTCATACACACGAAGCAGATTTTTTCCCTGCGGATTTTGACCAACGGTGCGGATTTTTAAATCCGCAGCATGTCAGTTTATTTTATTTTTCCTGTCCGGTTTTTCCGTTCATTTCAATGGGGACAGGAAAATCTGCATGCGGAAAATTTGCATGCAAATCCGCACCAATTGATGCGGACTGACCACACGGATTTCCCTGTGAACCCCTGCGCATTTTAGCGCAATTGTCCGCACATAAATTCTGAACGTATGCATTTACCCTTATGGAAGCAGTCACATTGAACATGGTCTCTGGTCTGCCAGCACCATGTTATAGAGTAGAAGAATCTGACTGTGGGAAAACATTCACCACAGAACATAATTTTATCATTTTAATTTTGCTCATTTTTGGCTTAGTGTCTGATTAGAACCACGCACTGGACTCCTGACTGCTCTCTCTATGCATACTTATACACAGATGACTGTCAATCACTACTAAGAGCGCACATTACACTTTGAACCTATAGCGAACTGGAGTTTAAATTACTTATTGAACTGAATGGTTTCACACAGAAAACTATATAATCAGTTTGCTAGAACGTGCTGCCGGCAGATCGCAGCAGATGCACCATGTGCTTGGGGCTTATAGTGTGGGGCTTAGTTATAGTGATTAACGTTGTTTTTTACATGTTATCAGGTTTAAGAGAAAACCTGTGGAGCAGCCTCAGCGCAACCCCCCTTTTTTTTTAAGCTCTGTATTTCTGGAGGCAATTGGGAGCGGAGAAAAGAAATGAATGCCTGCTGGGGCACAAAGAACGTTTAGCCCTCTATTTTTCTCCCCCTACAGGGGTCCAAAAACTGTTTGTTTCTAGGTCTGTGAATTCAAATCCCTCTAAACGGGTTAAAACTTGTGCTCATGGTGGCCCTTTCCCTGGGTCCACGCCATTTTACAGACCTCGCAGCTTATCTGAAGGCAGCCATGTTATTTCTCAAGAGAAACCAATAAATGAAATAAACAATCGTATTCTGGTCCCTGCAATCGGACTAGATGAAAGGATTCCTCCTGCTGTGTCAGCTGGCACTGCTGGCTTCAGATATACTGCTGTGAAAGCTGTAGATAACGGGAGCATCTCCCAGCTCCTTACTACACAAGTAGAACAAGAAAAAGCCTCTGTCCGCAGCCAGTCTTAAAATCCATACAATACTAGATATCGCCTTCAAGTGTTTAGACTAAGAAATATTGTAATAGCTACTGTATACATCAGGATCCTGCTAATGAACACAAGAACATCTCTAATGAAAAACTGGGAAATATTCATCCGCTCACTGAAAAAGTGCTCTAACGCACACAGTCAGGACTGGACTTCTTCCAATGGAAACACACAAACAGTGGCGTATACCGACATATCTCATGCAGTGCAGAACAGACAAGTGTAACATATAACAGCACACAAAGCCACTTTGTAGATTTGCTCTTGGCAGAGGTATCAGCGGGCATCACATTGTCTCTCACCTCAGCTTTAAGTTGCTCTCCGCCAGTCATTGCTTCCAGCTGCTCCATTGTAATTTCCTCGGTAATTTCTATCCCAGCCATCTTTTGTACCACCTCTTTTAGAATCAGTAAATCAAAGCTGAAAAGGAAATGTGAGGGTGAGAAGAATGGTGTGATGGGCTGCATTAGGCTCGCAGTCAGCATTCCTACATCGAGTTCACATACAACTTGTTTTTAGGGATGCCTCCACCTATGTCTTTTCGCATATTAACAACTTATATGTGGATATTCCATGCAATTCTTTTTTGCTAAAACACAGGTAGATGGTTTCCTGGATATAATTTATTGAAGTTACTTTGCGTATTCAACTTCCAGTCCGCGCATGCAAAGCCACCCGCCATTCATTTCTAGGGGAGTGCTGAGATATTTTCTTAAAGGTTGTGTACACATTTGGAGTCAATTTTTTTATGATTGCATTTAACTTATTGTTGGCTGAAAATCATATTTTCAATTGGTCTTTATTAAAAATATTGAGCTGTTCAGTCACAAAGGGTTAACTGTTTTTCTAGCTGCATGACTTGTACTTTCACTTTGTGCCGGTCATCTACTTACCCTTATCTCTAAACTACTGAGAGGTTATTAACACTTATTTAAGCCACATTCTTCTCAGTAAGGTAAGGATTGAGCTTTAATGAGTGTTTATAATGTCAGAGAGAAGAGATAAGCTGTCCTTCTGCTCCTCAGATGAAGGTATTGAGAAAAAATCCTCAGGCAGCTAGTACAGCTTCTCAGCTCTGTACACAAAAAAAGATTCCATATTGTTAATAAAGACCAATTCTAAAAGTGATTTTTAGGTCAAAATAAGTATTAAAAAAATTGCCCCCAAAGACTTTAAGTCCCATTAATTAATGGGAAGCGTACCACACAGTCACTTCTATGGGGCTGATGAAAACAGCTGAGCCACCGGGCTCCTTTCTAGAGATAGGTGGCCTCTAGTGATCCTAGTGATATGCCAATGTATGAGGAGAAACAACCCCTTTAAGGGCATCACACATTACACTATGCACTGCTCTCCTGTGGTAATCTTTATCTAGAAGAATAGAGTTGTCATACAGTTATACCAATTCTACACCTACTATTATGTGGCAGAGAACACCTTCCCCTCACAGCAGCAGTAAACGGACATTGGATTACCTATCTGTACAGGAGGTCTTAACATTTGTGCTGACTGCTACAGAAGGACTTTAATTTGAAGTCAATTTTCAAATGGCACAGCACTGCCAAAATGAAGCCAAAAATAGTAAAATAAAATGCATTTTCTATGAATATTGATTAAAAAAAACACTTCTCTCTGATGGAAATGTCACTTTAAAGGAATAAAGCCGCAGAACTGAGTGGTCAGCCGCTTCTATGAATGGGCAAAGCTGCAGTACTAGACACATTTGTACAGACAAAGCAATGTGCCTGGATAAACACTAAAGCGGTTACAGTGCTTATTACTGTGCTGGGACCCCCAAAATCCTGCTTCCAAACATACATTTACTGCCTATACTGAAACCCCTTTAAATAAGTATCACCCCTTGAATAAAGTCACTTACCTTTTGCCAGCTTTCAGCTGATTTGCTACATACTGTAGAAGGCCAGCCAGTTCAATTGGATATTTCCTAAAAATTGCTCCACAAAAACTAGCTAAGCCTAGAATATAAAAATGGACAAATGTCAAGCAACAAATCATTTAAAAGTGATAACAGTAGAAAAGACAGCGTGGTATATCTGCAGCCGGCAACAATCTCTGCAGGGCATTCAAAAACCACAGTAAAACAATTTGGAAAACTATATGGTGCTAGGAGGCATGCTATAAACGGATCTACATTGGAAAGAAAATAAGAGCACATTCAAGCTGTTCCCTCCTCCTGCGCCTCATCCTCAAAATATTCTTGTACCCATTCTTTCCTCAACCTTGAGGCAATCAAAATGGGAAGACTTCTCTGTGGCCTCCCACCTCCAAACCATCCTCAACTATATGGCCAGTTGAGGCACCTCTAGGATCATCCGGTTCCTTCACTGGCTACTCATTGCCCAGCCAATTGCGTCTAGGGCTCATGCACACAGACGTATTTTCTTTCCATGTCCGTTGTCCGTGTCTGTTTTTATTTTTTTGCATTCATTTCAATGGGTCCGCAAAAAAAAAAAAAAAAGGAAGTTACTCCGTGTGCATTCCGCTTCCATATGTCCGTTCCGTTAAAAAATAGAACATGTCCTATTGTTGTCCGCATTACAGATAAGGATAGTACCATTATATTAGGGGCCAGCTGTTCCGTTCCACAAAATACGGAATGCACACGGATGTCCGCTTTTGGGGACCACAAAATACATACAACCGTAATGCAGTACAAAATACCGCCCCAGAAAAACCAAATACCACAGTACAGTATAAAATACTGCCTACCACCAAACTGAGGACAGAGATACAGTTGAATTCAAGAGGGCAGCTGCTGGCCAGCTGCATAAGTACCTATTGTTACTAGTATCAACCAATGGGTTATGTACCCGGCCAAGAGAATTAGGGCAGCTCCTGGTCATCGGCTCACTGGGAAATTTCCCTGTGGGGTATATGGCCAGTTCGCCTCTGCTAAGGCCATTGAACGACAGAGTTCACTCCGGGAAACACGTTCCATGTGGGAGTGTTATTTCCCAGCCTGAACGCTGCTCCTGCTCCAGGACCTCCCAGCATTATAATGATCTATAACACTGCGTGTCTCTGGCCGACATCAGCTGTAATGAATCGTACTGACATATTACTATAATTAGTACTATGTCACAAAAAAGACGGGTATACACAGGTCAATTTATGCTGCAGATTTCGTGACTTCACCCCTTGCAATGCATTGGGCACAATCTGTAACCAATCCACAACTCATTGCCCCATTGCAATTTATGTTTCATGCTAAACCTATAACGACAAGCATCAGGATCTTATTAATTCCTAATTAGAAGGAAGAAAAATGATTATACGAACTCTGCAGCCAACTGGAGATCGTGGTGTCGTCATGCTTCATCTTCTCCTTCTCAGGATTTGCAAGTGCTTCAATGATACAGTCTGGGTGAGCAGTTAAAGAAGATACCCCCAAATACAAAACTATACATATAGACGTACTACTTGTACTCAAGAGCAGACCTAATCGTCACATCCGTATATATGCTTATACACCTCATTCCTGGAACACAGGGGTTAATAAGAGACGTCTTACAAGGGTGTGCGGTGCTAGTTTACGTGAAGTAAAAACACAAAAAAAACCCCAAAAAGCAGAAGGTGGTTCTCCGAAGATGAGCGGACTAGAATAATGGCCACTTTCTATGCACTTCCCCCGCAGCAATGCTAAGTATTTTCTGGAACTGAATACGCTTTAAAGTTTTAACAAAAAGGATACATGCAAGGACATCGTAGTTCAGGGACGTGAGGTATTTCAGCGAATCTACGACAGGCGTTATCAAGTTGTCATACTTCTGAATCTGGGACAGGATCTGTGAAAAAGTACAAGGTAAAAAAAATCAGAAAAAAAAGGTCTTTCTATGAAGCCACAGGCTGCTTTGTTTTATGACAAGACTTTCATTATTTAAAGGGGTATTCCCATCTCACAAATGTAGTTTGTATAGTTAGATATAGCCATACCAATATTATTACTAATATAATGTATTTATATAAAATGTACTGTTTAGAAGATTTTCCTATTTGTATATCCATTGTCCCACACACATCAGTCAGGCCGTTGCCCCTAGTTACGGCCGGCTTGCTCCTGTTCAAACCCGCTCTGAGGTAACTGCTGTATTGTGAACGCACATTGCATGAACATGCGGAGACACATCTTAGGGTTGTAGCATTTTTGTTTGCGTTTCCAAAACGCAGAGAAACGGATCCTGTTCCAAGATCAATTCATCTCTATGGAGCAGGAACCGTTTATAAAGTCTGCGTTTTGGACGGATCCTGACCATTGCGTTTTGGACTGGTAGCGTCCAAAAAGCAGATGTGAAAGTACCCTTAGATGTGTCTGCGCATGCTCATGTGATGTGCGTTCACACTACAGCAGTTACTTCAGAGCAAGCCGACCACCACTACTACATGGCTGCGGTGGTCGTAACTAGGGGCAACGGCCTGACTGATGTGTGTGGGACAATGGAAATACAAATAGGAAAATCTTCTAAACGGTACATTTTATACAAATACATTCTATTAGTAATGATATTGGTATGGCTATATCTAACTATACAAACTACATTTGTGAGATGGGAATACCCCTTTAAGTTGATTTGGGTCATAGGCTTAGACGTACAATAACTCTCTTCCCGTACCTCTATTCCAACATTTCCTGGACCCAAATCACCAGAACACTAGAGCACAACCAGGAATCATCATCAAAAAATTCCTAAATAATTCACTATCACACAGTTCTCACTTCAAGAAGACCCATCAGCCCTACAGACATGGCAATAGTATTTCCCATAACAATGCTGTGATCATATTTTATATTATAACTCTTTGCGCTGTTCCTATCGTATTCCTCCTAGAAATTTATAAATAAACTGAAAGTTGGGCATTACCAGTTGAGGCTGTATTCCTACCCAGTGTCCCTGCAGAAATTTTCTATGGCTTGCCAACAGTGTCACAGAAATCCCATTCAGACGCACATGGGGGACGGCTGAGGCCGGATTTAAAGGGGATGGCCACTTTCTTGTTATTGTTAACCAATGTGTCTGGAAGATGATTATATGACACTTACTAATAAAGCCTTTATTGATTTTCTGTGATGTTTGCTATATTTCATAAGTCGTGTCCCCTTGTTGGGCAAATCTTCTCTCCATAAGATGGCTGCTGATGGAGGGTCATGTGACCAGACATCTCTTCGCTTTCTTCACTGAA
This sequence comes from Rhinella marina, assembly GCA_900303285.1. Lineage (NCBI taxonomy): Eukaryota > Metazoa > Chordata > Amphibia > Anura > Bufonidae > Rhinella > Rhinella marina. The sequence continues at coordinate 86,874 of ONZH01007772.1, forward strand.
ATACACCACATCTGCCAACTGCACTTGAAAGGAGGAGAGTTTAGTGCAGGAGTAGTGTATTTTAATGGAGGATACTGAGTGATTTGCCTGGTCACATGACCCTCCATCAGCAGCCATTTTATGGACAAGACTGCTGTGTGGACAGCACAAAGGACTTGGCCAACAAGAGAGAATACCTTATGAAATATAGAAAATTGTGCAGAATATGAACAAAGGCTATATTAGTAAAGGCCATATAATGGTCGCACAAACACATTAATCAACAGTAGCCAGAAAGTGGCCAACCCCTTTAACTCTGCTTCAATTCTCCCCTCCCCTGAATGTGAATGGCTGTTCCACAACCCTGTTCATGCCCTATGGAAAATTTCCAAGCGGATTTTAGGCTGCAAAGCAAAAAATGATCCAGCTCATGAGAGCAGAACCTAAGAGTGCTTATATTGAGGAAAACAGGGGCAGTCTAAAATCTCCGACTTCACCACTGTCACCAGCGACCTCTCTATACATCTATCTCCACAGACACGTAGCTGCGGTTTACCTGATTAAGACTCTGTTTTCTTTTGTTGATCTGAGGATCTGGTCAAGTTATGACACTTTTTTTTTTTTTTTTAACATGCCAATTAGGTCTTTGGTGCAAAGAGGGCGTCACCGTTGCTCTTCATGCATCCAAGCTCCACTCTTTTCTGTAGCCAGCCCCTTCCGCACTTCATTCATTGACACGTCCAGCAAGAGGCAAAACACCCAGTAAGGGGCTGACCACAGAAATGAGTGGAGAGAGCAATGGTGACACCCCAATTCCACCAAAGGACTAATTTGCAAACTTAGAAAAAGTATCAGAACTTGGGAATGTGGCCTCGGAAGAACAAAAGAAAAACAGCGTTTCAGGCTACATTCACACGACTGTTGTGTTTTGCGGATCCGCAAAACACTGATACCGGACCATGTGCGTTCCGCAATTTGGACAAGAATAGGACATGCTCTAATTTTTTTGTGGGGTCGAGGCACAGAACACCGTGTGCTGTCCGCATCTTTTGCGCCCCCACAGAAATGAATGGGTCCGGATATGAGCTGCAAAAACCACTGTCGTGTGAATGTAGCCTTATTCAGTGTCTATGCAAACAGTTTGATAGGGAGGTCACTGGTTACAGATCCCTTTTAAAGGGATTCTCTGGGCTTTTAATACAGGATCAGATTGGTGGGGGTGTCGGACTGTATAAAGGGAAGGTGCGCAGTGCGCCCATGACATCTCCCTTCTCTCTTCCTGCCCGCTGCTGTAATGTCTATGGCGAGCAGGAAGAGAGCGTAGAGCAAACCTTCCCTTCATACAGCTGATCGGCGGGGTGCCAGGAGTCAGACCCCCACCGATCTGATATTGATAACCTATCCTGAGGATAAGTCATCAATATTAAAAGCCTGGAGAAGGGCTTATCAAAAATGCACTGATAAATTATGAGAATACTAAGGAACATCCTAAAAGGACGGTTACTTGTCATCTACAGCAACCAAGAGGGTGTCTTGCTAAAAACAATCGGCACTTTTCTGCAGTTCTAGCTAATTATTATTATTATTACTGATTGAGGCTCTTCACCAGCAGTTACCCCGCCCCTGCAGACCCACATGCCCACAGGTAGTTTACCAAGTGAAAACAATCAACATACATAGTCAAACAAAATTGTTGGGTTACTATGGCTTAGTTTTCCTATTTGCCGTCCCGATGGCTTCACATTTTCTTTTGTGAGACGTCTGAAAGGGAGAAGAAGGGGGGGGGGGAAATGAGCATTAGCTGCACCTATCACATCATGTTTCATCAGGGCTATTAACCATTTAATTGGCCATAAACACACACCAAATGGATGCATAAAATAAAAGAGGGGAAAAATCCATAAAACAACTACCGAGGCCTTTATGTGAAAATACAAAAGAGCAAATGACTGCAGTCTACCGCACTTCCCTCTATATATCATAAGCCTGTGTGAGAGCGAGGATCTTATCACAACACAGAAATCCTCCCTTAACATTTGCAGGTAATAAAAATATTTTTTGTCAATTGCCTATAAAACGTACAAGACGTCAAAAATGGGAAGTCATCAGTAACTACTGAAAGAACGGTCCTAATGAGACTGGTGAGTAATGAAGGCGCTAAGGATCTCATGAGTATGGAAAATAATTGGTTCGTATAGCAATCTGCGATTGAGCTCATTACATTTTTTAGTGCAGCCTTTAAGAACATCTTAGCAGGTGCGGTCTCCAGTCTATAACTTGTAAGTGGCTCAGTGATAACAGGACTGCACTACTGCAGCATGCATTCATTTATCAGCCACAGCGCCTTCAAAGGAATACACAATGTCTATTGCCGGCAGATTTCCTAGTGCCCAGATAGGGGGTTATTGACTTCGATGATTTTCTAACCCGCAGGCTTTACTAAAATGTGATTTCTAAACGTAAACTTCATGATACAGACAGAAGCTAATTTAGGGCAACACACAAACTACAGCTGGTTTTCACCCAGGTATGAAGATGGCCGTATAGAATAAAGGGGTTGCCTTGCTGTTTATTCTGATGACCTATCGTCAGGACAGATTATCAATATGTGATCGGCGGGGGTCCAACACCCGGGACACCCACATACGTCTCCTCGTCAAACAGCTGATCTGTGGGGGGGTGCATGGTGTCAAATCTCTGCCGATCAGATATGGATGACCTATCCTGACATTAGGTCATCAATATAAATAGCAGGACAACCCCTATAATTGTCAGGGAAAAGATTTTATGGCCGGTAATTGAAGCTTCGAATCCACGGCACACAACCATGCAGAACTGGTTTGGGTGAACAGGTATATTACGAGGCAGAGGAAGAAGTGAGCAGTTGTCTGACATTACTAAGGGCAGACAATGTGAAAAACATGCTGCGTGTGGCAGTGTGATTTCCCATTCTGCTCCTCTGACAGGATCACACAGCAATATGATGATTTATAATGCTGTGTATCCCTGTGAGACCTAGAATCTACAGAATTACACCGAAAGCATTATGACTGCGCCACAAATCCTTAACCCATATGCAAATGAACATTTAACTCCACCAAGGGCGGGCCCTCTGTTCACCCCTGCTCCTCCTGTTTCCTCTGCCAGCCCCTGCCTCCTTCACTGGACCGGCTAGATTCCTGCAGAGTCATCTTGTCTGGCCTTTTCAATCAAGACATCGGGGGGAGATTTATCAAAACTAGTGTGAAGGAAAACTGGCTTAGTTGCCCATAGTAACCAAAGGAGCTCTGAAAAATGAAAGGTGGAATCTGATTGGTTGCCATTGGCAATTAAGCCAGTTCTACTTTACACCAGTTCTGATAAATGTCCCCCATTGTGCCTGGTTTAACTGTGAATTTCCTGGCGACAGATTCCCTTCAAGAGTAAGGAAGGAGTGACGTGAAGACAATTGTACATTCACTGCATTTCTGCTGGCAGTAATTATACTGGCAGTCCAAGTAGCATATAAAAAGTTGGGGCCTGTTCACATGGTGGAATCTGCCCGCAGACTCACATGGCAGATTTCACAATTCCGACGATGGCCATGTGGTGTATGCCTCCCATTTTTTTTTCAATCGGAGGCAGCGGTGCAGCTCACGGCTGGTGGTTTAAAGCCGCGACCGCTCCAAGAAGGGACATGTGCCCGAACGGACACCACAGCTGTGTCCACATGCAGCTTAATCCCATTCAACGGAGCTAAGCCACAAGAGGGTCTGTGGCGTTCAGAAGTGAACAATCATCAAAATTACTCTGTGTGAACGTACGCCAAGGATTTATGATGCCAGTAAACAAAGCAGCTGCACCACTCAAAGTCAAATGGCAGCTGCTAGATGAAAGTCTGTCAAACCCACTGATTCTGGTGTGACCAGCTGACCATCTAATTTGTATGTGGGTGTCACGACACTCCCTCGATGGCAAATGTCAAGGGGAAAGATGGATCGCACATGTTACTTCAGGGGAGATTAATCAATTTGTAGAGTTAGCTAACTGAAAGCAATAAAACAACATCAAAGGAAATTGCGCTAAAAATTCAAAATCTCCCAATATATAAAAATACGCTTCCTACACCCAGTACATGTATATAAATACTTACTTCATAATGTATTTGGCTCTATCAATTGTTTGTGCTTTAACTTTTACAAGCAATGGATGATTATTATAGGTTTCATTCTTCCACTGTCCATAGAGACGATATCTGTGGGGGGAAAAAAAAACAAAAAACAAAAAAAAACACATAAAGAAATTACTTGAAAGATAACGGCCCCAATGGTTACATACAATACGATTAGAGCAATACCATTAAAGCATTTGTTTTGGTTAATTAATGTGAAGGTCCGAAATCCATTTTACTTGGCAAAAATGACCTCACAAGTCTTCCAGATACAGATGGATTCTCCTGGATTCGGAGCCTAGTAGATGTACATGTCAAGCTGACCTTACATATCAGATCTACGTCAGCTAAACGTGCCTATTTAGACAGGTTCGTCCAACTATTTCATGCGTCACTCTCTGCCGATGCTTTATGTCAAGGGAAATAAGGACTGGGCAAGTTGGATGTCAACTGTCAGGCAGCACCTACAGGTGTGAGCCCGGTCTTGTTTGAAAACTGGCAATCCAAGTTTTTTAACAAGACCAACATCATAGAGTTAGTGAGATTATAGGGAGAGATACAGCTATCAGAAATTTTGTCGGAAATTAAAGCTGCAGGCATATACAGCTTTCACTGGGATTCATTTCTAAGGGTTGTAACTTGCAATGTGGCAGGTCTAGTGCCACTATCTTGGTCTTGTTTAAAAAAAATAGACTATCCACTTCAAATCTAGACCAAAATTTTAACAGTAGCACAATGACTGCCAAATACCTCATTCACACCTCAGTGTTTCGATCAGTGATTTCCATTAGTGATTTTGAGCCAAAACCAGGTGCGACTCTTATAACAGAACAGGTGCAGATCTCTCCATTATACCTTATCTCTCTGTAGCACCGTTCCTGGTTTTGGCTCACAGTCACGATGGAAATCATTGACCAAAAACACTGAGGTGTGAATGAGTATTGTTTTCTTCCTGCCTGCTTTTGGATGGCTGCACAGGAAGGTCATTAAAGGGGTTATCCAAGACTATTAAATGCCCCCCATATACCGGGCCCCTCACACTGAATATGCTTACCACGCACCGTCGCTGCTGCTTCTCACCGTGCGTGGATGAAAACATCTGGTGTTGGTTGGGGGGGGGGGGCTTTAGCCAATGGCAGGCAGTGACGAGAACGTGCCTCCCTAGCATTGCGGGTGACACTAGGAAGGCTCGTCCCCGTCTGCCATGGGCTGCTCCCTGCCCAACCCGACCCTCCCCTTCCCTTCCTCCACGGGGAGTAGCAGCAGCGGCGGTGCAGGGACCAGGAGTGGCGTGGGGAGCCAAGTAGGTATATTCATTGTGAGGGGCCCGGCATATTGGGGGGGGGGGCATTTAATAGTCTTGGATAACCCCTTTAAACAAAAGCAAGATTTTTTTAGTACATTTTAAAAAGTAACAAACTAATGGGGCACTTTCAAAACACAACGCACTCAACTTACCTGTATTGGTACGGAAATGTTTTGATCATGCCCCAAAGTTCCTCGGACATACATGCATTACAATCCATTAATGTTAATGACGGGAGTAAAACCTGGTCCGTGATGCTTAGAAAGCAGCTGAACAGGACTTCCTGTAGTAAAAGGAGAAATATTGGATAGGTTAGAGGCGGTTATACCAGAAACCAAATGACTTGCTAAACAAAAAGAAAAAGATGGAGAAGGTTCCCATTTCACTAACCATGCTGCAGGCAAAAATACACCGGGCTAGTCTGATCAGTGACTGGAGGACAAGATCATCAAAGACAGAGGCTGATGGCAGTCACTTTCTGACCGTATTTTACTGACTCCCAAATGATCTTAGCAGAATTCTAACCTAATAATTTTGACATGTCCCTGTCATCCACTCAATATATGTGTGGTAGGAGTGTTTGCACACATGTATAAAGTGGATTCACACGAGCATATACAGCAGAATGTATTATCCGACCACGTTACTGTCCCAGCCATGGATTTAGCTGACCCAAAATCATATCTACCTCCAATGCTGTGAGCTCGGGTCAGTTAAACCCATGGCTGGGCAATGAAACACTTGAGAAACACTGATGCTGGGGTGCACACATGTAAATCTGGCCGAAAACTCTACTAGATTATAACTCCTGTAGTTTTAGCAGACATTACTTTGTTACAGTAAAGTCCCAACTTTAAAACCACAACACTTACAATCCTCTCTTTCTCTTCTGCTTTACTTGAATCAGTCTGAAACTGAGAATAAAAGAACAAATTACGCGGTTTGCATTTGACTGTTCTGTAGAGCATGAAACTGAAGCAGAGTATTTCATTATAAATTTATACACTTTTATTATACATAAAAACGCTTGTTAATTTGTTTCATCATCAAAAGGCGCTCATTATCACCCAACATCGGGTTGTTTAAAAGGACCCTCATATACAGCACTAACCTACAGAACAGGGATCAGCAACCTCCGTCACCCCAGCTGTTCTAAAACTACAACTCCCGGAATCCTCCTTTCACTTCTATGGGAGTTACAAGAACAGCCAAGTAAGAGTGCATGCTGGGAGTTGTAGTTTCACAGCAGCTGGAGTGCCGAAGGTTGCTGATCCCTGCTATAGAAGAGAATGCAACATGGAAATCAAAGAATTCACACTTAGGGGAAATGATTTCACTACACATTACCTAAGGTGAAAAACTCAGAAGTAGACTAGAAGGGGAAATGGCTGACCGGTATAAAATAAAGCAGATATGCCCCGTGTCAGGGAACACTTGTATCAGTCATGAAATTCGGAAAAACCTTTTGACACTAAACCTTTATGAATAAACTGACAACTGAGGGTGTGTCCATGCACTCTGAGACTGGTAGACAATAAGGGGCTCATTTATGAACTTATATACCCCACTTTGGTGGCATATATCAGTCACAGATTTTGTTGCACACCATTTTGCAGCAAAATATGCAACTTTTCCAACAGAAAAGGGGCGTGGCATGGGTGGGGAAGTGGGCCAGTAGGCACGTCTCATTCACCATATTCTACGCCAGTTTTTGGCATAGGAAATGGCTTAAATCTAGGGAGCTGGTGTAGATTTAAGTCTGTCGAACAGACTGCTGGAGAAAGCACCTACGGCTCCATATAACTTTGGCGCTTCCTCCAGCAATATAGAGACACTGGGGTCTTAGTGATATGCCCCCATTGTCTCATAGGTGCGGGTCCCACCTGTGGGACCCGCACCTATATCGAGAACGGAGCCGGGAAATGAACGGAGGACACACTGAGCATGCGCAGCCGCCCTTCATACATTTCTCTGGCTCGGCTATTTCCTTCAGCTACATAGAAATGAATGGGAGCGGTGGCCGCGCACGCACGGTGTGCTCCCATTAATTTCTAGGGAGCAGTGGGGATCTGCGCCTGGTGGTGGCTGGACCCCGGGAAACCTGGAGTCCTCCAGGCACAGCGCTTCCCGCTCCATTCTCAATATAGGTGTGGGTCCCAGAGGTGGAACCCGCACCTATGAGACAATGGGGGCAAAGCCTAGCAATATGCCCCCATTGTCTAAGATGGGAATACCCCTTTAAAATCTAGGAGGAATAACAGAGGAATGGAACAATGGAGTTATAAGAAAAGATGCCCTAGAGTACAGATGTGTTAGGAGTGGTGATCCGTACTCATTAACCTTTACTGATGCACATTAAAATAGGTGGGTGCTTTTACATCAAGCATAGGTCGGGGGGGGGACTCTACCTCTCAGGTTCAGAGGCACTTTGTGAAATCAGAGTGGCAACTTGGCAATTGCTCTAATTCTCCTTTTCATCAGCTCTGCTCTACTGCCCATTTAGTATTCCAGTATATTGTGTGAAGAGGGGAAATGCTGACATGGGACACAGTATACAGTACTACCGATGTCATGCAGGGATACCCGTGTGCATGTGCTTAGCTGACGTATCATACACTGCACAATCCCTAGCGTGAGAACTACACCACAGCATCTGGCCAGTGGCCATGTTGCCACACCTAACTGTACTGAAACAGAGGGGGGCACGTTAGATGAGGCTGGGCAGAGCTCGGTGGACTTTACCAGGACAATAACTCTGTCCAGAAGTCCACCACAGGGTTAAAATATGACACGCCATTCCCCGACACAAGTCAGTGACCACCAATAAAACCCAGGATAGAATGAGCTCTTTGAATTGGGGAAATCTATTCTATTTCAGTTCCTTGCATTCAGTTCCCGCCTATTTTCCGGGTATCAATATAAAGTGTGGAGACTTATACAGAGTCATTGATGTGGCTTCCATGTAATGGGGAATTCAGATTTTATGATGTGATCAAATTATGAAAAAGGTTTTAGATACAAATTTACTTGGGGGAAATTAGTCAAATCAGCAGAAAGGAAAAGCAAAGACATTGGTGTTTTGTTTAGTAAAACTACATGTGCCCATTTTTTATTAAAGTCACACAGCCCTATTATGTGGCTTTTGACACGTCTGAGCACTTAAATTTAGGTGCCTTCTGCTTTTTTACACCACCCTCGGCATTGGGGAGTGGCCATTAGACCTGGCCAATTCACTAACATTTACGCCAAGAAACTGCAGTCAGGGGCTGGAGTAGACTTCAATCGAGGCGCATGGACTGTCGGAGAATATGTCTAATTTATGACGAGGCCTGCATCTTCCGGCAACGCAGGGAGTATTGAATTGATAAATCACCTCCATTACTGACACTAACCAAAATGAAAGGGCAACACACAAACCTCATAAGCCTTCATGAAAGCTTTGCCCAGTCGGACAATTTTTGCTAGTAAAATGGGATCATGTGAGAGGTGTGGTCCAAGGAAACAAAGCATGCTGAAAACGTCCCTTCTTAAGTCTTCAAAGCATTCCACTGGTTTGGGGGCTTTCTTGCTGCACAATGAGAAAACACAAGATCCCTTGGCACCTTTGGGCACTCCAACCCTAGGAGACAATAAAAAAGATGTATTACATACATAATTTACTACACATATAGATTTTGCAATATGGCTTTATTCAAAATTCTGCACCATTTTGATTCTGTAGATTCTAGATTTCACAGTATATCACAGTCGCCAGCTGCCGCTCAGTCTCCAGCCCAGCTCTTCTCAGATGATTTATGGCCATATCATTGAGTATCAATAATTATCAGACCAACCTATCAACATTGATTGCCATCCCTACTAATACCAATGTGTGTGTGTGCCGCCAAACTGTGATCGCCATAAATTGCAATAGGGCTGGAAAATATTTTAATATCAATGTCTGAGCAGAATTTGACCTTATCAATAGAGATTACAACAAGACTTAGAAAACACAACCAGGGATTCTTCTATTTTCTCATATTGATGACCAGCTCCTGACAGACACCCTTGCAGATCAGCTGTTTGAGAAGGCACTGGCACGGGCAGCTAAGCGTAGGCAATGTGATGTCACTGTACATCAATCATGGCCTAGGTGCCCCTCAGCCCCATTGAAGCGATTGGGGTTGAGCTACAATACCAAGAAATACAATGTACGGTGCTGGGCTTGATAAGCAAGAGAAGGATGCGGCACTACTGCTCGGCACTCTGCTCCCACTGACCACATACTGATGACGGATCCTGAGGATAGGTCATCAGTATAAAAATCCTGGAAAACCCCTTTAATAACCAAACGTTATTTCAGCCTCTTCTTAACTTTATTTTGGATCTCTCATTGAGAGACCAGAATGATAACTAGTTAAATAATTAAACGATGCTGTATTATTTGGATTATTTAAAGGGGCTGTTCTATCTCGCCGTTTCCATAGTGAAATGGGAGTAAGTGCTGGCCCCAGGCAGTTGAGCCCCTCAGGCCTTCCATAGATCATATACTAATAACTTAGTTAGAGGATAAGTCATCAGTATAAAAGTCTTAGGAAAACCCCTTTAAACGTTTACAGACACTCCCATTATTCCTTTACAAACTACATAAAATATCAACCAGTACACTGAAAAGACAACAGGGAGTTACTCTCCTTGTACAAAGTACCAGTGAACGTACCTTCGGTACAGCGGCTCTATAGTGACATGGATAAGGTGACACAGTGCTAATGCGATAGGCTTATGTGATGTGGCATAAAATGGAGGCATCTGATCCATTATGTTTTGGGCATGCTGCCAGTCCCCGATCTTCAGAAGAGCTTCCAGTAATCCAAGCTTCTGGTTGTCAGGAGCCTGAGAAGAAACCAACAACGATGAGTAAGGCCGTGTTCACATTAGCATTCTTATTAACATTGTACTGATCTGTTATAGGAGCAGAACAAGAAAATTACAGAAGTGCCAGATTTTCTCAGAGAAAGCTGTCCGGAATGCAGAATTATTTTGTCTGGCATGTCTGATGGATGCAGATATTAACACAGTCCAAGTAAACCAAGCAAGAGAGATAGTGACTTGTATAAGATTGTATTCACAAGTGACTTATAAGACGCAACGCTTGGGGTAGATCCACCCCTCTGTCTGGTACAGTTTACCACATCTGGCCTAGTTGGATACTGCCTTTCACCGCAGGACCTCATTGACTATAATGTGATCCAGCAGGGATCTGGACTGGCATGAGTGCCGGGTTTCCCTCAAACCAAAAGAGCTGTATGCATTGTTATTTCTTTGGCCGAAACCGCACACTCTTGCTCGAAGGTGGCCACGTTCCTGCAGGATCCCATTATAGTCAATGGGGTCCGGCGGTGAAAGACAGTATCTGACTAGGGCAGATCTGTCTCTCTGATTCTCTGCCTGAACAGCCTGCTGGATCAGTGAAACGGATGTGTAAACCATCTGAGTCGGCATCACTGTAATCAAGTAAAGCTTTTCAATAACGGATAGAGTTAGGCTAGTCATACGTAGGGGATAGTCTTCAGTCAAGAGACCACTCGGCCAACTCCACCATGAAAAAAAGTCATCAGCATAGATAAGTGTGCATATTTATGTCAAAGTGATGGGAATAAGTCTAACCCTAAATTATAGGGAGGCTTTAAACAATGTTTAAAATAGAAGCTTGTCTCTTCCTGCTGACATCCAAGGGGTTTTGAGACTTTTCTATTGATGACCTACCTTCTGGATAGGTCATCAGTATCTGATCAGTGGGGGTCTCACACCTGGAACCCCCACTGATCAGCTGTTTGAGAAGGCACCGGTGCTCACAGTGGCACTGCAGCATTTTTGTAGCTTTCCCTAGGCTAGTGATGTCACATTAATCAGTCACGTGGCCTAGGCGTGGCTCACATAGAAGTGAATGGTGCTGAGCGAGATACCAAGCACAGCCACTATACAATGCATGGCGCTGTACGTGGTAGGCTGCGAGAAGGCTGAGGCGGTACTGCGAGTACAGGTGACTTCTCAGAACAGCTGATTAGCGGGATGCCCGGCTATCAGACCCCCACTGATCAGTTACTGATCACCTATCTTCATCAGTAAAAAGCTCTAGGGAAAACCCCTTTAATGAGATTTACATGATAAACATTGATGACCTATCTGTCCTGTGGTACCCCCACCAGTGAACAGGCATCTGTACCTGGCACTGAAGCTCCGTCCTACTTAAGTGAATGAAACATGCCGGGAATAAGAGAACTCCATACACCGATGGCCTATTTTAAAATCATATACCATTGTGCTGAAATTTTGGAAAAACCCTTTAAGAAAAGTTGTAACCATAGTCGGCCATTTTGGAAGATCCAGAGAGCCACTATCAGAAATGGAGGTGGACCCGCTCCTATCTCCAGAACGGCACACCCAAAGTGAAGAGAGCGCGGCTGTGCACACGCAGCTACTGATCATTCAAGGCTACAGAAAATAGCCGAGCACTGGTCTGCTATTTCCAGCAGTCTGACAGCGGTGAATGGAGAGGGGGCCACGCCTGGACGGCTTCTTCTCCATTTATTGTGATCTGCATGCTCGCTCTTCACTTTGGGGGTCCCCATTGTGGAGATAGCAGCAGGTCTCGGGGTGGGACCCACACCTATCTGACCTTTATGACATTTCCTATCTGCTGAGCTAGGAATACCCCTTTAAAATAAAAACATCTTAAAAGTTTACACAATGTCTTAAGACGACTTTCCTGAAAAGTAAAAAGGGCATCAAGTAACATGTCAGCAGAAGTAATAAATATGCTGGGACACCGGGAAATAATGAACATTCTTTGTAAGTTAATAATTTTACCGCTGAGCATATAATGAAATTATGCTGCTTTCAACAATAAAATATGAATTAAGGCTTGGGTTCGGCTCATTTTCGCTGCCTCTTGAGGACCGTTCTGCAATTTTATTTACATCCTCGGCACTAAACTAAACAAAGCATGAAGTCATTCTGCACAATCCAATTTCAAAGAAAACTAAAAGGAAAAGAATCGGAATAATACCAAGCACATAAAACACTGCAGGCATATGGAATGGGAGGAAATGAGGGTCTGTTTGCATGTACCAGCTGCCATTAGCAGGACGACCAGAAGACTGGAGAATGAATGAGACTCATGAATCACCAAACTACACAGCGGCTTCTACTGCACGGCCACAAACTCTTCCCATGCAGAAATGACAGATCCAGCATTATGCAGAAGTGTCTGTAACTCCAGTGGCCACTGGTAATGGCGTCTTTAACCATTTCACACCAAGCTCCGTTAGCCAGGACATTTTCGTTTTTGATATGTACAAATTATGAAACAGAAAATTCATACAGGCATATTGTAAAAATTGCACTTGGCACCTTCATACAATTTTACAGCAAAGTGTCAACTTCCATTAAAAAAATGTATAAAAATGATTAAGGAAATGTCTGATCCAAACAGATACATAACACCTATAAAAAAACTAGCCGAATTGATAAGGCCAGCTTACATTTATGGGACTTACAGACTGGAGATGGGTGCGAGTCCCAGAGGTTTGTAGTAATATAGTATAACCTGCGGATATCCCGCAACTGTCTAACATGAAAATAATCCTAAAAAGAGAACCAATCGCTGGGAAATCCAGTGCAATCTCAAGCATATATCAATCAGAGCGATATAGTTTTGTAGTAAAAGATTCAGTAAAACGTGTGATTTATTCATTAAAAGGAACCGGTCATCAAATTTATGGTGATCTAACTGAGGGCAGCATAAAATAGGGACAGAAATGCTGATTTCAGCGGTGTGTCACTCATGAGCTGAATGTAAGCGGTTGCCGAGAACCAACATCATAATCATCGCAGCACAGGCCGTGAAAAGAGTCATATCTACCTGAGAAGAGTCATGGTTATTGCTAATCTCCTGCTCTCCCCGCCCATCTGCTGATGATTGACAGTTCTCTCCTAGACAGAAGGGATAAAACTAGGTAGAAGTCTGTCAGTCATCAGCAGGTGGGCAGGGAGAGCAGGAATTCATGAATAACCATGACTCTTCTCAGCTGGCCATGACTCTTTTCTAGGCCCAGTCTGCAATGATTGTGATGTTGGTTCTCGGCAACCACTTACTTTCAACTTATAAATGACACATCGCTGAAATCACCTCACCTGTCTCTACTTTATTCTGCAGTTAGTATGGGTAGCATAAAGTTGATGACAGGTTCCCTTAAAAGTCTGTGCTCGGCGAGTGGTCCTATCAGTGATGGCCAGCTCTATACACACACTTATACACGGTATATATAATTTCATCGCAAACAATTAAGGAAAACTTGTAATTTGCACATATTTAATCTCTATTGGCTTATTTGGCCATCATCAGTGATTGATCGCATTCTCTGTGTAAGTGGATATACATAGAGAGCTGTCATTGAATAGATGGCCTCCATGTACAACCAAACTCAGGATGAGCAGTGACCTAATGAATAAATTACATGTTTTGCTGAATATTTTCCCACAAAACTATATATAACTCTGCTCAGCTCCTCCTGCTGTATAACATGCTGGTTTATCTCTACTCCCTGCATATCTCAGTTACTGCGCACAGGGAAGAGAGAACAGATCTTGCCAGTGGTTAGATATGGCAGGAAATGCATTATATCCCTATATAGCTACTGTCAGTGCTAGGCCCTGGAAGCCTCACTCTACAATATCTTCCCTGTTCGTTACCGCATGCATAAAGGACAGAGAATAACTGCCAGCACTTAGCGGGGTCCCTACTGCCAACGCCAAGGACTGGAAAACCGTTCTCCTCTCTCAGTAACAGGGAATAAATAAACTAAGGCTCCTAGTGCTTAGGGCTGGCAGTAGGCATACAGGTACACAGTACACAGTCAGCACTAAGCGAAGGCTATTCTGTTCTCTCTTCTCGCGTTCGGTAACTTATAAGCGCAGCGAATACAGATAAACAAGCAGAGCTGCCAGCAGTTTTTCTACTGGCAGAAAGTCAGATAGGCAGGCAGAGAAGGCACATATAGTGAGGCTGGTGGTGAGCTCCTCTATGTACAGTTGTCTTCAGCATTAAGTAGGATACTGAAGACAAAAGTCTCTTGGCAAAGCTCATTTAGAGACCTTAATAAAGTTTATTACAGAAATGTTTAATATTCCTGTCCCTACACAATATAATAAAAAAAAAAACATTTACTCTTTACTAGCGGCACATGCTGTTATCTGCTACAAATGGGGGCCTGAATTCCACCCATCGCTAGCAGAATAGGCCTGGGAAGGAAGTCGATACCATTTTGTGCATGGATGTACTTCTGCACTACATAATGAGTAGTTTTTGAGCACTTGGCCTGGTTGGGAAGCTTTTCACCCCTACTCTGACACTGTATGTGCATATTTCACAAACGTCCTCTTTTTGTTGTTGTTTTTTTAACCTCTTGTTCCTCTTATTTTGCCTCTGAATGTTTACGAAGCTTCCTATAGTCTCAGTCTAATCCTTATTTTCACAGTTTCTGTTCCTTGGGTTCTGTTTGGATCTTCTATTACAGCTTTTTATTATACTTAATACTTTTCACATTACAAAAAGCCAGGCCTCTTTCTACCTTGCCTTCTGCACCTTTTGTCCTAATATTGTTGTCACAACTTTGTTTTTAAAGTTGTTGAAAACTTAAAAGGTGGTAGGCCACTTCATAAGAACATGACTTACATAGGTATACAGGGCATGCTGCAGCACAATAAACCCACGGCTGGCCGATTCAGCCACTGTCCAGTGCCTGCTCACTGTCATGCGAGTAAACCATATGACTGCCACTACTGACTGGGTGCTTGTTCTGCAGCGCTGTTAACATAGCCCACAGCAGTGGACTTCTTAGCAGCGGGCCAGGTGAGCTAACAGCATGCACTGTATGTCCAAACCCTTTAAGAAAGGCAGAATACACATAAATGAGAAGCAGTATGCATAACAAGGATTTCAGAAATCAGCAAAGGTTTAGCCGACTATAACTTTTACCTTCTCCGCTTTTTCCTCGTCCTTTTCTTTCTCCTTATCTTTTTCTTCTGACTTTTCGGATGAAAGAACCACCATCGTCAACTTTCTCACTATCTGTCTCGCTTCTACAACTTCTCTTTTGTGTTCTTCCAGAATGCTGCTATCTAATGGCAGAAGCTAGAGCAAAAAGTTACATAGTGAATACTTGAAATGCAATTTTTAGATTATTTGCAAATACAGAAGACAAAACTGACAAACCGTTTGATTCACAGTATTATATCTGACAACAAGCAAGATGCTTTTTCTCACTATTATACTTACATGTACATAAAGGTCTTCCAAATCAATCAAATTATATTGTAGAAGAACAGCAGCGACTCTGTACAAGGAAGTGGGGGTCTCTCCATTAGGCTCCTGCAAAGATAAACAGCCCATGAAGACAAAAAGAGAGTTATAAAACCAAACCCAGTACTCAAGTATTTTAAAGGAACTAGCGGTTTTACCTGGTAAAACTTGAATTTAAATCCAAGGATGTGGCAGAGCGTCTGAGGTTCGCACATACCCATGTAAGATTCAAGTAATGGGACAAAAAAATCATCATGGTCTGGTCTGCATTCATATATTTCCAAGATGATATCCAAAACTCTATTTGGATCCAAGTTAAAACATCCTTAAAAATAAAAAATCCATTAAGAATATAATAAAAAAAAAAAAATTATATATATATATCATACACACTAGACCAAAACATGTTAAAAATAAAGACCTATCTTGCACAGACAGGAATCTAGTTCTCCACACTCTGAATACCTGATAGCATAAAGCAGGGCTGAGGTCGACCTCACTCAATCTAAATGCGGCCATTACCAGGGAAGGCCAGGTGATGCCTACAGCATTTCCGGATTCAGTCCTTCCTCATCAATGTCAGTATGAATACAAATAATGAGACTGACCTTCAAGTCATTCTCATTCCTCTTAACCGTTTCATAGGTCGGCACAAAAGGATTTCTGTGCCCAATATCTATGTGCTCATCTCTAATGGCGACTGAATTGGCCGAGACGTGGTCCGATACGCAGATGACCATATTTCCAGGTATGAAATATAATTATTGCAATGCGCTGTGAAAACCAAATAAGGACAGATGATAAATCGGTAGAAGAACGAATGCTGAGACCAGCAATCACGAGAAAAAGTGGACCTGTGTCACCCATTCAAAAGGAAGTGCTGGTCGAGCATGTCCACGGCTGCTCCATGTACTTTTTATGAGACTGCCCGAGATAACAAAGTACATATGGTCACATGACATTAGGGGAACCGGTCACCAGCGCGGCCAGTGATTAGAAGCAGCAATGTCAAAATGGAGCATAGTAGGCCTGGAGGAGAAGGAGTAAGGAGCCGGCGCTGGGAAGCAGGTAAGTAATCTTCCCTTTACAGTTCCAGCCAAGGGTGGGGGTGTTCCAATTTCTCCACATTCTTGCACATGCCCTTTAAAGGGAGTCTGTCACCTCATTTTCACCAATATAACTAAGAGCACTGCCCCAAAGAAGATTGCAGACACATCCCAGACATACCTGTGTGCACTGTGTGTCTGTATTCCATGTCCAGGAAAAGCACTTTTATTCTGCAGGTTAAAAGCTCCCAAGTGCCCAGCTCTGCTGCTGCAAGTGCCCAAAGCAAACCAGACTGAAGAGGGGATGGCTGCTTTAGCTGCTCATATCTTGGGATTGGTAGCAGATAGAAAAGTGGTTCCGACCTTCTTTGATAGTCACAAAATCACAGCATTATATCTAGTATATCAGAAGATATAGCTGTTAGAAATCGAGTCGGGAGAGAAAGCTGTTTTTAGTTTCACTTTTAGCCGGGCACTTGGGAGCTGTTTTCCTGCAGAATAAAAGTGCTTTTTCTGGACATGTAATACAGACACACAGTGCACACAGGTATGTCTGGGATGTGACATGTAATACAGACACACAGTGCACACAGGTATGTCTGGGATGTGACATGTAATACAGACACACAGTGCACACAGGTATGTCTGGGATGTGACATGTAATACAGACACAGTGCACACAGGTATGTCTGGGATGTGACATGTAATACAGACACAGTGCACACAGGTATGTCTGGGATGTGTCTGCAATCTTCAGTGGGGCACTGGTGTTAGTTATATAGGTGAAAAACAGGTGAAAGACTCCCTTTAAATATTGATGACCACTCCAGATAGATTATCAATATCTGATCGGTGGAGGTCTGACACCCGGAACTCCTGCTCATCAGCAACTGGAAGGGGCTGCAACACTTTGCCAAGCTCTGCAGACTCTTCCTTGGCAGTTCAGTCGAACGTGAATTGGACAGATCAGTACTGAGCAGCAATACCGATCCCAGCTATTATACAATGTAGGGTACTTTGCCTGATATACTAGGAAGGGGACGCAGCGGGAGACTGGGAGTTAAACCTCCACAGTTCAGATACTGATGACCTATCCTGAGGGTACATTACCAATACTTCATTCCCAGAAAGCCTCTTTATATATCATGCCATTTAATATAATATGGTGGTACAAAAAAAAGAAGCAAAATAGAAGGCCAATGTAACCATGTACTAGGCCAGGATTAGCTTAGCGAAGCAGGCACAGGCAGGAGCCCACTCTGCTGAGCTAATCATGGCATAGTACATGGTTACAGAGCACCCCTGTACTATGCCTTGAATTAGTAATCCTCCGGGGGGCAATATGCACTCCTGTCCGTACTCACTGCACTGCAGCCCCATTGATAAAATGTGTACAGCCCGCACTCCGTACACCATTGACAAGTCAGCAGTGTACAGAGAAGTAAATTTTAAGCGCACAGCAAAACGTGCGCTTTAGGTAGGAAGAGATGTAATAAAAATACAAAAAGTGTTATTAGGGCATCAGGTTAACAAAAATTTATACAAAAGTTTAGTTACTCTTTAATAAAACTCAATTACAAAAATTTTTTCAACCAAAACAAATACATTCCAGTAAACAAGAAAAAAAAAGGCTGAAACACATCCATTGCCTTTATACAATAGCAATGTGGATAAAAACTGTTCATGAAAAAAAAAAAAAAAGAGAACATGTTTAAGAAACCCGCCATACCAATTAAGGATTTGATATTCTCCAGGATCAAAACGCTTGTTATACTCCCCGACAGATCTTGCCCAAGCTCCGAAATTAATTTAGCGTATCCTTCATTTTCTTCTCGTAATAAATTGAATTTCTGCTGTTTATAACTGTAATGGAGAAAAAAAACATTTCCTATCAGTACATAGCATATTCTAAAAGACTGTACAGTTACAGGAATCTGACGGCATTGAAGCAAAGTGGACAAAAAAAACAGACAGCAAACACAAAAGGGCCAGTGAACGCCAAGCTGTGTGAATGCAGGCCCTTCTGTCCCATCTGCCGAAATGTGCTTACATGGGCATCACCGGGCGATCAGATGACATTGGCCTGTGGAGACCGGGTTGTAAACAACAGAAAACAACAGACATGCCAACACCAAGGCCAACTCTGCTCTGTGTGAGTCCTCCCGTCTGCCTCTCAGTTCCTGGCACACTGGTTAATGGTCGTTTTATGTTACAGGCCACAAATACAGACAGAATGAGGTGGAGGAACAAAACCTGCAAAGCCCCTCTCTTTGCAAGTCTTGCATGTCCATCTGTAAGGCTGGGGCTACATGGTGACTTTGCAATGCCACACTATAGTTGCACCACGACCCGCAGGTTGTCAGGCCGGTGACACATGAATAGCCAGAATTTCAGTAGATTTGGTGACTTGTGCGTCAATGATCCCATTCACCATGTTCTGATGTACAGTAGCACTGCGATGCTACGATAACTGCTCGTGCAAAAGCCAAAGTCGCTTTGTAGCCATAGCCTACTAGCATGCAGCTTATCAGATCAGTCCTATTCAAGTGAATGCAAATGAGATCTGATACCAGGCGCAGGCACCAACAAATGTATGGAGCTCCACCTGGTCAATGGTGGTGTCTGAGGTCTAATACTCAAATCTGGGGATTCAGGCCTCTTTCACACTAGCGTTAGCACGGATCCGGCACCTAAAGGGTGCCAACGGATCCGTGCCAACGCTGATACATGTGTGGAGCCGGAGCAGCGCTCCGGCCCCACACATGCTGACAGACAGTGGGACAGAAATACAGACATACACACACAAACACATACATACATACTTACATACTCCAGCCCGGGACGCCGGCAGCATGTCTTCACGTGCCTCCTGCGCGCAGTGATGACGATTCCCCACAGCGCCCTCTGCTGGGCGCAGTGGGGAAACGTCATAGCTGCGCGCAGGAGGCGCGTGAAGACATGCTGCCGCGTCCCTGCCTGGAGTATGTGAGTATGTATGTATGTATGTATGTATGTATGTATGTATGTATGTCTGTCTGTCTGTATGTATTTCTGTATTTCTGTGTAGCCGGATCCGGAATGACCCCCCATTGCAAGTCAATGGAGGACAGATCCGGATTACTGGTGTGTCACACCAAACGGATCCGTCCCCATTGACTTGCATTGGGGGTCATTCGGGATCAGTCTTGGTGCGGATGCCTGGACCGGAAGACGGAACGGAATGCTTTCAGGAGCGCTCTGTTGTCTTCAGTTCAGTTTTGTCCCCATTGACAATGAATGGGGACAAAACTGAAGCGTTTTTTTCCGGTATTGAGCCCCTATGACGGAACTCAATACCGGAATTTAAAAACGCTAGTGTGAAAGTAGCCTCAGCTAGCCAGAGAAGCTGCTGGATACCATGAAAAGCATGTGTAGTGGTGTGTTATCTTATTGGGTCTCTGTCTCCTAAGGCCTCTTTCACATTAGCGGCAGCACGCATCCGGCGGGTGAAGGGTGCCACCGGATCTGTGCTGCCGCAAGTACACGTGAGGAGCTGGAGCAGCACTCCGGCCCCACACGTGTCACATACACACACACACACAGACATACTTACATGCTCCCAGCATGTTCCGCACAGCACAGGAGGGAGAATCTTCCTATGTGCGCGCAGTCCTCCTCCTCCTGCGATGTGCAGAGCTGCTGGGAGCATGCGTGTATGCCTGTGTGTGTATGCCTGTGTGCGTTTGTATGCATGCCTGTGTGTGTCATGTGTGGTGTGCTGTGGACGGATCCGTCATGAACTCCACTGAAAGTCAATGGAGGACGGATCCGTTTACTGAGTGTGTCACACTGAACGGATCCGTCCCCATTGACTTGCATTGGGGGTCATTCCGGATCCGTCTTGGTGCGGATGCCCAGCATGCTGCGGTTTACTCTCCGGTCTGAAGACGGAACGGAATGCTTCTAGGAGTTCAGTTTTGTCCCCATTGACAATGAATGGGGACAAAACTGAAGCGTTTTATTCCAAAACGCTAATGTGAAAGTAGCCTAAAAAAAAAAAAAAAAAGGCAGGGCTGGTTTCACAGAGTCCTGGACATACTGAAGACTGGAACAGGCGTAGTAACTAATGGTGAACAACAGCATTCAATGAAGAAAGCAGTCTGCCTTGGTACTATTGATGGCCACATCACAGAACTACACAATATGTTCTTTAGGGTATCCAGCAGCTCCCCTGTCCAGCTCATGGGTCGACAGATCTCCATTAACAGCATCCAGCAACCATCTTGGCTGAACTACAGCTCCAAGATGAAGGCACTTAGAATGAGATACCACGGGAGGATATCTGGCATCTTTATGACCGATACCATGCCACAGTGGTGGGGCGATGCCTCCCATTATTATACCCTGCGGCAGCACCCAAAATAAAGGTTGCACTACCATGGTTGTGTGATCATTGAACAAGCACTGCTAGCAGGTTACACTTTGTCACTCTCAATCGCATCAAGTCTTCAAGTGCTTTTCAAGTAGCATAAGGGATAGTTCCCATTTTGTAAAACTCATTTTTCTCTCAAAGCAAAATCTTGTATAGATAAAACAGGAAGACACCATTCACAACAAGTGATGTCACAGCTGATCTCCCCCTCCCTGCACAATGAACTCTTGCAAGTCTAGAAAACTCCCACAGATGTCAATGAACAGCTCCAGTCTTCTGTGCCTATGGTTTTTGGTAATGTTTAGGTCTAGACCTTGACCATCCTGAAAGACCTGGTCCTTTGTCACCCTCAATCAACCAATTACAACAATTTTTTTTAAAAAAAGGAGGTCCACATTTGGATGTCAGAGGACATTAGTAATTTATTATTCCACTAGAACTAACCAGACAAGCTAGAACTAGAATGGACTTCTGAGCTGTATAACTGTACAATAGGATTTTACGATACCACAAATAATTCACAAGTCTGCAATAAGCAAAACCAGCAGCAGTTTATTTACAGCAATCTGTGGTAAATCCCAGCTCATAAATTCCTGAAATACCAGAACAGACGCCAGGTTTAAAAGACAATAATATTCACGCAGGATATTTAAAGGGAACCTGACACCTATTACACATTACCAAGACTCACACATGCAAATACATTTACGGACCGATGGCTATAGGTCCCCAATGATGTGGCATAGCGAAGAAAGTTATAAAAATGGGAATTGGGAAAAAAGATTCCTCTGCTCACAAGTGTCTGCTTCACAAGCATGAGATCTGAAGCATAGCGTAGATGACATAGGAGTCATACAAGTCAGAGGACATTTATTCCTGAAGAGTAAAAATACTCGAGGAGAAGTATGAAAGCTGCAGTAATACGTAGGCATATATATTGTTAAGGGCTTGTTCAAATCTGCATTGCAGATTCCGTCAAATAGACCAGACAAAAAAGCTTTGCATGCAAGATTTTTTTGTCCAGTAAAAAGACGACATCATATAACAAAACTGAAAGGACTCCATCATAGTCCCCAGAGTACGTTCAGCTCCTTTCGGTTCAGTTATGTGCCGGATGCGGCACCTCTGTTATTTTCCTTGTTCTGCTCCTTTAACAGAGCAAAAGAACAGAAATAAATAGTGGTGGTGTGAACAAGCCCCAAAAGGTGGGTATTTATGCAGGGGAACCATTACTAGTCTGAATAATACCTCTCCCCTCCAACATACAGTCCCATGTAAATAACCTCTCCCGTCAGCTTCTCCAACAGTCCATTGTAAATAACATTGCTCCCTGCCCGCCAGCATAGTGTTAATAAGCCCCTGGGAGGGGTCTTACATTAATGCATGGCAGGCAATTATATCTAAGTCCAATATAGTGGATCTGACTTCCCTGTACTTTATCACCTGGCTATAATGTGCATACACTGCTCTACAGGGTGGGCCATTTATATGGATACACCTAAATAAAATGGGAATGGTTGGTGATGTCGGCCATTTTGGATCCAACTTTAGTTTTTTCAATGGGAAGAGGATCATGTGACACATCAAACTTATTGAGAATTTCACAAGAAAAACAATGGTTGCTGCCCATTGTGTTGGATTGTCAATGCAACCCTCTTCTCCCACTCTTACCACACTGATAGCAACACCGCAGAAGAAATGCTAGCACAGGCTTCCAGTATCCGTAGTTTCAGGTGCTGCACATCTCGTATCTTCACAGCATAGACAATTGCCTTCAGATGACCCCAAAGATAAAAGTCTAAGGGGGTCAGATCGGGAGACCTTGGGGACCATTCAACTGGCCCACAACGACCAATCCACTTTCCAGGAAACTGTTCATCTAGGAATGCTCGGACCTGACACCCATAATGTGGTGGTGCACCATCTTGCTGGAAAAACTCAGAGAACGTGCCAGCTTCAGTGCAAAAAGAGGGAAACACATCATCATGTAGCAGTTGAATTGCCCCCAAGGTCTCCCGATCTGACCCCCTTAGACTTTTATCTTTGGGGTCATCTGAAGGCAATTGTCTATTCTGTGAAGATACGAGATGTGCAGCACCTGAAACTACGGATACTGGAAGCCTGTGCTAGCATTTCTTCTGCGGTGTTGCTATCAGTGTGTGAAGAGTGAGAGAAGAGGGTTGCATTGACAATCCAACACAATGGGCAGCACTTTTAACACATTTTATAAGTGGTCAGAAACTTGTAAATAACTCATGAAAGAATAAAGTTACGTTAAAACCAAGCACACCATTGTTTTTCTTGCGAAATTCTCAATAAGTTTGATGTATCACATGACCCTCTTCCCATTGAAAAAACTAAAGTTTGATCCAATATGGCCGCCATGGTCACCACCCATCTTGAAAAGTTTCCCCCCTCCCATATACTAATGTGCCACAAACAGGAAGTTAATATCACTAACCATTCCCATTTTATTGTATCCATATAAATGGCCCACCCTGTACATACATTACACACTGCACTCACCCCTTCCCTCCTAATCTTGAGGGAAGCTAACCCCTCCTTCTTTTATGTAGAGCTATTATTCCCATCAGCTGCCCCCTGCTGCAGGCATGATATGGCGCCCTATCTGGCAGCCCGCCCAAACTGAACCAATACGAAAGCTTCTTGCTGTTCAGAGCTTTGTTATTGATTATTCCAGGTACCGGTGGCATCGCTCCGCTGCCTGTGCTGTTCATAGCGTGCCCTGCGCTCATGAACGGCAGGGAAAAGTCTGGAGTATTTCAGCCTATGACTCTTGTAAGGGCGTTATGGTGATCTCTGCATGTCCATCAACGAAACAAGGCCTGGGTTAGGCCGATTCTGCTAGACACACCGAGGTACAGCTCAGGGTAAGGGTTCATGAGCGTGACCATGATCGGCCCGGGAAACATGGTCCACAGGCAGACTGTTGATCCCCTGACCCAAACTGACTGTATTAACAGCAACACCCTTGTTGCACCAATGGGTCAATTTACATAAAATGTAAAAGCTAATTTCTCAAAATTGGGGGCATGGATTGTAATGGGACCAAGGCCACTGCAATGTACTGACTAGCATATATTTCCCAAGTCAGATGGATATATATGAAGGTATGAGCAGACATATTCCCTCCAATTAGCACACAGCTCAAGAGTTTTATACCTGTTATCTCAGATATGCTACAGGACCAATAGCCATTAGTTTGGAATTGTATTTACAACTGTGTGGTTG
The DNA here is from genome assembly GCA_900303285.1 of Rhinella marina. Taxonomy (NCBI): domain Eukaryota; kingdom Metazoa; phylum Chordata; class Amphibia; order Anura; family Bufonidae; genus Rhinella; species Rhinella marina. The sequence goes on from ONZH01007772.1 coordinate 111,360, forward strand.
TTAAAGGGACAAAACCTGGTTCCCTCTGACCGTTAAAGAAGAACTCCCGCAAAAATTTTTATTCTCTGACCTGTTAGAAAGGTGCATGATATAATCTGTAGTGATTGTCATTTTCTTATCAGTAACTGTTTCTGTGAGTAAAAACCTCTCTTCTTATTGTAGCTGGGTCATGTGACCAACTCCCTGACCTCCAACTGACCCAGGACAGAAAGCCAGTAACTGCTCTATTCATTCCTATGGGAGCCTCACTTTCAGTCTTATAGGAATACATAGAGAATTAGACTTCCTGTCCACACATAAGTCTGTGTGTGAGTTGGTGGGTCTAATTGCTGGTCACATGACACAGATAACAAACTTCAGGATGATAGAAGTCAAAATTTCAGACACTGGTAAGAAAATGACATTCACTACAGATTATATCATGTACATTTCTAGCAGGACATGGAATAAAATTTTTGTCGGGAGTTCTTCTTTAAAGATTGATTTCAATCTGGACATTTATGTCATATCCACAGGATACATAACTAACAATCAAGGTCCTATTAGGGGACCTGACTCCCATCTTGCAGCTTCTATGATAGATAACTCTCTCCAATCAAATCTATGGGACTAAACACCCGGGTAAGCACGGTCAAGTATTTTCGGGGTTCCCAACAGAAGTGAATAGAATGAGATGCGAATGCATAACCATCTCTGTATTCTTATCAGGGGCTCCAGGGCTGTGAACCAGACACATCTAAAACCAAGGATGATGTCCTCACCACATGAGGAACACGACTTACTTAAAATATGTTCTAGTCTACTCACAAAAGTTTGGTCTTTATTTTGACAGATTTCTGATTGAATTGCTGGGACTGCTTGATGAGTCCTAATGATTCCAGTGTTTCAGGATCCAGACGCTCCTTCAGGATAGTGTCAGACACCAGATACTGTTCATAAAAGACAGACAGTAAATTAAACTAAACTCATTCATCAATAAAGGGATTTTCCTGGAAATCTACACCGGAGACAAATATAGGACACAATTAGTATTCTAGCTGCGCCTGCAGTGTCATTTTCTGACCCAAAAGTGGTGCATTTAGATCACACAGAGGGGCAGATTCACTATTGTAAATGTCTATGTCTGTGAAGGTTCAGGGTAAGTCCACACAAGTTTTACGGCAGCAGCAAAGTAAATTAGATTTTAGGAAATTTCATGCACTCTGCAAAACACAATTCTGAGTAAAATTAATGGGGTTGTCTTATCTCGCCGTTATTAACACGAGATGTTAGACAGTCCTGACCGCCCGCCGGCTGGTGCTCAATGTTTCAGTCGATACCATTGTGTGGCATGAGAGCTACAGAAACAGTGGGGCAGAGCAAGCCATGCTCTTTCTGAGTTAGGGAAATGGCATAGCTTACGGTGCTGTTTCCTTAGCTCTCACGCACTGCAATGGGGGACAAGAGCGTTCTGTTATTTCCCAGCCGGTTGGTGGTCGGGACTGTGTGTCATCTCGCCTTAGTAACGGTGAGATGAGACAACCCTTTTAACCTGCAGCGTGAATCTTATAGGGAGTGTGTCTCCGGCAATTAGCATATATAACTAATGCTAAAGCACCATTGCACACGAAATCGTTCTAACCATACCTGGTACTTTTATCATCACCATTTCTGATCACTCTGATGGGTATGCAGATGAGGCACCAAGTGCCTAGTTGGGCATCTTCAGGCCCCCAAGCTCGTCTCCTCTCGGTCCCAGTTCCTAACCCTTCCGCTGCCGCATTCCTCCCCTCTACCTGTGACACCATTAATCCCCTTTCCTTCTGCCTGCGATGTCACTGAACCTCTGAATTCAAATCCTGCTCAGGCACCGACTGGTAATGAGCCTGCACCACCACATTACAGTACATATTGCGGACAACAGCGTCAAAGATCGTACTGCGCATGCGCCACTGACGTCTTCAGCATGCAAGATACTACAGATGAGGATTGTTACCATAGGTTTCTAGGGATTTGTGTCATTAGAAAGCAACACATTAAAGGGGTATTCTGGTTATAACAAGTTATCCTGTAATCACAGGATAGGGGGATAACTATCAGATTGGTAAGGTCCTACCACTCGACCCCCACCAATCACGAGAACGGGGCCCTGTACCCTGTGGAGTTCCCCTGAAATTTACTAGTTAGAAATGCGCACTGCCGCTCCGTTTAATTCTATGGCAGCTCCAGAGATGGCAGAGCACTGTACTTGTTATAACCAGAACGCCCCTTTAATCCACCAAATGCTCTAAACCTCTGCTATCCAATATATAAAAGTAAATCTGACAATTAATCCGTGTAAAGCATGTTAATCCGTGTTACATCCCCTTCTCAACATGCACATAAAATACTCCAGCATAAATGTAAAACTCTTACCAAACACGATGAGACCAACTGGGTAAAATGATCTCTCTTCCACTTCTCCTCCAAACAGCTTGTTTCAATGTCTGTAAAAGAGACAAAAACAGACATAGAATATCCCTTTAAATAAGCCTTCCATGACAAACACGTATGCCCTGTTTACAGGATATACACACTTATTCCCCATCCTAGTGTACAGGAGGCTATGTAAGTCATAAATATACACAGTATGGAGTAATGGGCATCTGTCAGCAGATTTGTACCTATGACACTGGCTGACCTGTTACATGTGCACTTGGCAGCTGAAGACATCGGTGTTGGTTCCATGTTCATATGTGCTCGCATTGCTGAGAAAAATGATGTTTTATTATATGGAAATGAGCTTCTAGGAGCAATGGGGGCGTTACCATTACACCTAGAGGCTCTGCTTTCTCTGCTGCACACAGTGACAGGGCCAGGCGTGATGACGTTTTCAACGTGGAGAGGGCACAGCAGTTGCAACAGGTCGCCCAGTTTCATAGGTACAAAACTGCTGACAGATGCCCTTTAAAATAGAAAATCCACACAAAAAAAAAAAAAAAACACACACATCCTCATACTTCCCTTCCCACAGGATAGGCAATATGTGACTGATCAGCAGTGGTTTGACTACTAGGGCCCCAACATTCACAAGAACGAGGGGCCTAATTTTCCCACATTTGACTGGAGCGACGGTCATGCACACGCATTGCTGCTCCATTCAACTTTATAGGACTGTTGGAGACAGCCGGGGGCTGGAATGGAGCTCTAGTACGCATGCATGACCATCAATGCATTCAAACGGGGAACAAGGGGCCCTTTTCTCATGATCAGAGGGGGCCCCAGAGGTCAGACCAACACAGATCTGTGGGGGAAAAAAAGTAATTTTTTTTTGTGTGTGTGCATTATGTATGCTTGGTTTCCCTATAGTCCCTACTATGTACATTTATGACTATTACATAGACTTTTGCACACTTTCATTAAAGGGAACTTGTCACCACCATAATGCAGATCCCCTGCCGAACGCAGTACCTCACAGCTGAAGTTATCTTGTCCCCTTTGATGCCCACTGCTATTTCACCAGATGGCCAAATTCACTGGAAAACAACTTTATTCTCCAGCTCAGCGTATGCAAGTTTGCAGCTTGAAGTAAAGGTAGCAGCATCCTTGACGCTACAAGTCAAGCTTGTGGCGCCCCCTTCCTGCCTCTTCACTTCTAATAGATGCCCCCCCCGCCCCCCCCCCCCAGCACAATACACCCGAGATCCTGTGCATGCGCTGGCCTCCATAGTTTTCAAACCGTGTAAAGAGAAGCCACTTACCGGCTTCCCAGAGGAGGCTCTTCAATGCTTCTCCTCCAGGTCTGAGATGCTCCTCTGGGCTCCCTCACTGCAAACAACCGATTTGACATTACCGCAGCCAATCACTAGGCGTGGTGATGCAAGGGGATCCCGTCTCCCTCCAGTGATTGGCTGCGGTGATGTCAAACTGGATGTGTGCAGTAATGGAGCATCACAGGCCTGGAGGAGAAGGAGAGGGGTGCTAATGCCAGGTAAGTAAGCTTCCTTTTACAGGCCCGGCCAAGTGGAGGGAAGGGGGTGGGTGGGGGTTGTAGGAGTATTTTCCAAACTCCCCCCAATTCTTGCACAACCTTTTTAACCTTTCTGTCTTTTCCTGAAATACTAGAATGTGTAAAACCTTTAATAAAGATGTAATTAATTGAACTAAAAGCTATGTTGTAGTAGAGTAAAGTTGGTCAATGGAAGCAGAATATCATGGAGAACCTCCCTCTATTCCCACTTGCAGACCACACCTTTGATTTCTATGACCGTTATCACTTTGTAATAAAGTTAATACAAATTTATATTCATTCTTAAAATATTTGTCAGAATTTTTAATGTGACAGAACTTACCCAGAACACAGAAGACATCTGCTAGGATAGAAGGCATGTCATCCCTCAAATCCTGGAGACAAAGAAAGAAAAGACGTATGTGGAAACACGTATGCACAAATGAAACACGGCTTTACTGAGGCTGTCCCATCAGACGGCACTGTGGACGTACAGACCAGACAAATACTCACTATGATATCGGTCAGCACTCCAGCAGCCTGATCCTGCTTCAGATTTCCTTTAATTACATGACAGGCAAGCTCATAAAGAGCCTGCTCGATATCTAGTACGGACAGAAAAGACATTCAGGATCATATCATTCAAGTTATAGATAACACAATACACACAAACCAAACTAAAAAGATGGAGACATAAGAATCATAATCCTCTCACAACTGAGGTGTCAAAGCCAGTCGCTAATATCTATGAGCACTGACATCCTGGATTTACTCAGTTCTGTATTAGCTATACTGGAGGAAAACAGACGGTCTTATGATGGGATGGGACATAGGTAGTCATCTTGCCTGGGCTGTTCTTAAAGGGTTCTCTCACTTCAGCAAATGGCATTTATCATGTATAGAAACTTAATACCAGGCACTTACTAATGTATTGTGAATATTGCTTCCTTTGCTGGCTGCAGTCATTTTTCCATCACATTATACACTGCTGGTTTCCATGGTTATGACCACCCTACAAACCATCAGCAGTGGTCGTGCTTGCACACTATAGAAAAAAATGCAGGCCTTTCTGATGGCCGGGACCGCAGAAGTGTGTATAGTCCAGCACTTGTTTCTATATACCATAGACAACCACCGCCGCTGGATTGTAGGGTGGTTGTAACTATGGAAATGAGCAGCATATAACGTAATGGAAAAATTCATGTGGCAAAGGAGGCAATATGGACAATAATACATTTAATACAAGGCACTTATTAATGTATTGTGATTGTCCATACTGCATCCACCACATTATATACTGCTCATTTCCATAGTTACGACCACCCTACAATCCAGCGGCGGTGGTCGTACTTGCACACTATAGAAACAAGTGCTGGACCATACTCACTCCTGCGATCTCACTCACCAAAAACACCAGCACTTTTTCCTATATTATACAAGCACGGCCACTGACTCTGGACTGCAAGGTGGTCATGGATACGAGCAGTGTATAATGTGATGGAAAAATGAATCCAGCCAGAGATGGGGGAAGAGCCTCCATAGCATCGCATGTGACACTAGGGAGGCTCGTCCCCACCTGCCATTGGCTGTCCCCCCATCCCCCTCCCCCCAAATGAGTATAATGCAATCATTAAAAAACAATGGCCGCAAAGGTGTACATAGCCTTTAGGCCTGTAAACATGTCTGGTTCTGCATTCAAATATCTGGCATTCCCAAACAAAATCTGCATTCAATACTCCATAATGAGAAAGTGAAAACGGAATTTTTCAAATTTCTGCAAATTTATTAAAAAGGAAAAACTAAAATTTCACTTGGATGTAAGTATTCACACCCTTTGCTATGACACTTGAAATTTAGCTCTGGGGACTCCTATTTCTCTTTATCATCTCTGAGATGTTTCTACACCTTGATTGGGGTGCACCCGTGGTAAATTCAGTGGATTAGACACACATAATCCTGTCTATATAAGGTCTGACAGGTGACAATGCATATCAGAGCAGAAACCAAGCCATGAGGAGGAAAGAACTGCCTGTAGAGCACAGAGACAGGATTGTGTGGAGGTACAGATCTGGAGAAGGGGACAAAAACTTCTTCTGCACTGAAAATTCACAACAGCACAGCGGCCTTAATTCTTAAATGGAAGAAGTTTGAAACAACCATCCTTTATCTAGAGCTAGCCACCCCACTACACCAAGTAATCTATTAAATGGGTTGTCCAATTTCAGGAGCAATGTGCCTGTATTAAAGATCAGATCCTACTCTGCCACTCCAGTTCTCCCAGCCAGGCTCTCTTTATCCCGGGTGCAGCGGTGACACCACGTCAACAACATGTGACTGCCGCAGCCAATCACTGGCCTCAGCTGCACACTGCGATCGGGGTAAACAGAGCTTGGCTGGGAGAACTGCAGCAGAATCGCAGGGTCTGATAGCCAAGGGATCTATTCTTTACTGCAGGAAGATCCAAATTGTTGTCTGGAAACTGAACAACCCCTTTAATAACTCAGCAATAAATGATATGTGCAGATATACAGAGAACTTCTGTTTGGCTATGTAGGAGCCTTTTAAGGACGCGGGGTAGATTTATCCCAGTTAGTGTGACTTTTAAGGAGCATATAAGCAACCAATCAGATTCCAGCTCTCCTTTTCATGAAAACAACAATCTTATTGGCTGCTACAGCTAGCCCCTTACTTTTCCCCTGCGCTCCCCCATAATTTTTTAGGAGACCCTGGTGATGGAAGGAACGGTGATATGAATGCTCGTTCCTGATAATTGGCCCACGCCAGCGTTCAGCCAACAAACAAGCGACAGGTAAAAGGAGTATGCTGCCGAAATACTGGAACATTATGAAGGATGGGCGCTCAGTCGCCCCCACGCACGGTACATCAGTCTCTGTAAAAGGCTTTTATAAAGGAGCGCTGATGGACTTGTTTCAGGTCAATGGATGTTCAATGTAAATGGACAATACGCTGCGCTGCCACATAAACGTTTACCTTTGAACGTCACATTTTCCTGTCCTTTTTCACTGAGGCTGCGACACAACTGCACGCTGTGGAAACACGGTATAGTAAGGAGAAGGTGAGCAATGACCAGAAACGAGGTACTTCTCTCAAAATGATCAAATATGTCAATGGAAGGATCCTGCAAGAAACACTTTAAAGGGCATCTGTCAGCAGATTGTCCCTATGAAACTGGGTAACCTGTTACATGTGTGCTTGGCAGCTGAAGACATCTGTGTTGGTCCCATTTACATATGTGCTCGCAGTACTGAGAAAAATGAAGTTTTAACATATGCAAATGAGCTTCTAGGAGCAACGGGGGTGTTACCATTACACCTAGAGGCTCAGCTCTCTCTGCAGCTGCCGCGCCCTCTCCACTTTGATCGACAGGGCTAAGCATGAAGACGTTTCACTGCCAGGCCCTGTCATTCAAAGTGAAGAGGGTGCCGCAGCTGCAGAGAACTCGGAGTCTCTAGGTGTAATAACAATGCCCCCATTGCTCCTAGAAGCTCATTTACATATAGTAAAACATCATTATTCTCAGCAATGCGGGCACATATGTGCATGGGACCAACACAGATGTCTTCAGCTGCCAAGTGCACATGTAACAGGTCAGCTAGTGTCATAGGTACAAATCTACTGACAGATGCCCTTTAAAGGGATCAATTTAATTTTACATCCTGGTTCCCTGGACTAGATAATTAAAGGGGTTCTCCGGGAATTAGGAAAATAAAAATACTTAAATATCACTTTATAATTAATATATTCCCAAATACCTTTCATTATATATAACGGCTCGTTTTGTCTGGGGAGCAATCATCAGGGGAAACAAAATTGCCGCAATCCACAAAAACAGAAAACCCGTACTAATCACACAGCAGAACACTGAAGTAAAGAGCTGCCTCATCCTCCTCTCTGCTGTACTTGTCAGGGATTATGATCCTGAATACAGATAAGATCTTCAGCTGAGTCTCTGTAGGAATGGAGTTCATGAGGAGACATAAAGTACAGAGAAGACGGACAGGACACAACACATTGTTGTAATAGAGGCCGCATACAAGAGCTGCTGTTCATTATCCACATCCTCTCTGTACTTCATGTCTCCTCATGAACTCCATTCCCATGGAGATTTAGCTGAAGACCATTTTAAACTGTAGTAAGGATCATAATCCCTGACAAGCAGAGCTCTTTACATCAGTATTGTGAAGTAACTTGTCCTGCTGTGTGATTAGGACAGGTTCTGTGTGTACTAATAGGATGGCGGCCATTTTATTTCCCCTAATGATTGCTCCTTAGGTAAAACAACCCATTATATCTAATGAAAGGTATTCATGAATATATTTATCATAAAGTAATATTTATGTATTTTAATTTTCTTAATTCTCGAATAACCCCTTTAACATTCAATTTCACATTCTTGTAGGAAGTCATGCTGTTATAGCAGTTTCTGCTAGCAATAAAAAAAAAATAATAAAAAATATTCTGTTGGACGGTTCTCAGCAATTGGTGAAACAGCTATTAAAGGGGTTGTCCAGTGTTTCAGGAGGAACCTGGAGAACACTCAGGGAGTGCCTGCAATAAAGAATAGACCATTACTTAAATAGCAGGTCCTGGCTGCAGCAGTGATGTCACACCGACAACACATGACCACTGCAGCCAATCACTTGCCTTAGCAGTGCGCTGCTTGAGGGCAAAGACTGGCTGCAGCAGTCACGTTGTCGGCATGACATCACCGCTTCAGCCAGGTCAACAAAGCCCAGCCAGGAGAAAAAAAGGACATCTGCAGCGAAGGATTTACTAAGTAAGTAATGGTCTCTATTTTTCATTGCAGGCACTCTCCAAGTGTTGTCAGGTTTCCTCCTGAAACTGGACTGCCCCTTTAAAGGGGTTCTGTCGTTCTTTAAAACTGATGATCTATCCTCTGGATAGGTCATCAATATCTAATCGGGGGGGGGTCCGACACCCGGGACCCCCGCCGATCAGCTGTTTGAGAAGGCAGCGGCGCTGCAGGAACAGAGCTTAGCCCCGCCCAGGCCAGTGAAACTAGTCGTGATGTCACTCGGCCTGAGGTAAACACAGACAAGGCCGCGGGGTGCTCCTGTAGCGCCGCTGCCTTCTCAAACAGCTGATCGGCGGGGGTCAGACCGCCACCGATCAGATGCTGATGAGACAATAGTGGAGACAATAGCAGGCCACAATAGGAACTAGCCTCCATAGCATCACCCCGCTAGGTAGGCTCGTCCCCATCGGAGTCTGCTACTGGCTGGGGAGATGCAGCGGCGGGCATCAGGAGAGACGCTGGTACTGGGCAGGGGAGTAAGTATAAGCTGTATGCGGTGCCCGGGCATTATAGGGGTTTAGGCAAATTATAGAACATGTCAGTAATACGGACCAGAATGGCACAAGAATAGTCATTTCTATTGATGGAAGTGAGAAAAACGCAGATTGCACAAGGAAGGTATCCATATTTTGCCAATCTGTTCCTTGCTGACTGAAATACAGCCATGGCCATGTGCACGAAGCCGTAGAGGGATTAAATTTCAGAGCCTGGATGATTATTTGGCTGCATTCACACTAGGCAGATTTTTTGCCTTCCTCTGCATCAACTTGCAGGATAACAGGCTGAACTGGATGGACAGATGTCTTTTTTCAGCCATATAAACTATGTTACTATGTTCCATAGTCAGACCCACATAACATGGCTAAGGCTACATGCACACGACGGACATTTTCAACCAACGTTTATTTCACTGATGCCTTTCTGAGAAACAGACGTTAATAATGGACCTATTCAATGGTATGAGGGCAGTCTGTCAGTGAAAAACTGACAAGATAGAACATGTTCTATTTTTTTATGTCCGTTCTTCACTGACAGTCAAAAAAAACTGCTGTGTGAATAACCCCATATACTATCATTGGTCTTAAAACAGATGTGTGATGGCCGTTAAAAAAAAAATATACACCACATGTCCGCTTTTCACTGCATGTAGCCTTAAACTAGGCCATTATTTTCCATGCAGATATTGTTGTAGATAGGCTGAAGAAAAAGCTATCCAATCTGATTGGAGGGGCATCACCCCCTTCAATAAATGTCTGATAGGTGCGGGTCCCACATGTATCTCCAGAACAGGGGTGGTCAGATATCTGCCTCACACTGTATACAGGGGGCTGTTTGGATATCCAGGGGCAGGACCTCCTTCTGTCGGGCATGTCCAGTGGGGCAATTCCAATATTATCACATGACATGAATGGCGCATTAGTCTAGCAGATCAGACCACGGATCCAGAAAATTGGCCAATAGCATCAGTTGTCCTACCGTGGATTTTACCACGACAAAAAAAGGGACAATTTGTGCAAAAAATATCTCAGAAGTCAATCACTGGACAAGCTGTATGCTGCTGAGGGCAGGGCTGGGCTGCAGAGGTGACACAGGTAGATGCACATATCACAGTAAAGAAATACCGCCGGGAACCACTGGAGCGAAGGCGGTATAACTGCAGGAAATTTAGCAGGTTCCTAATAGTTTTTGGGTTTTATTTTTTTATTACTTTTATGGCAATTCTCAGAAAAGCCCTTTACGACTAGGGCTACATGGAAATCTTGGCCACGACAAAGGAGCGCTGTGTAAAAGTGCAGACGTAGAAATGAAAGGGGACACAGCATGACTGGTAAGTCGAATGGAGCAGGGTTGGATATTTTTGCCATTCCTCAGTCACAGTTGTAGCCACTTGCCACCTTTGGTTTCTACAGCTGCCCAGCAATCCTTGGTCACAGCCAAGATCCTCAGGTAGCCCCAGCCTTTGGAGAAGTCTGTGAAGACACTACTATAACCTGCTGCAGCCGGCAGCAACCAATCAGATCACTGTTCTAATCTGCAGACCCAACCATGGAGAAATGAAAGCCGCCACTTGATTGGCCGTAGCATTTTCAGCCATAAAGGAGCAGAGGCGCAGTGTACGGCCTTCATGCAGTAAAGCGAGACCCCAGGGCCGGCCCGGCACTCCCAGAAGCCCACACAGACCCGGGGCTCAGCGGCCCCTCTCTCGCCGTGTCCTGTCCGGCCCTCCCCACACTCTCACGTTAAGCGGCCTCCGGCACGGCCAGGCTGCCCGGCTCTCTCCCTCCAGCGCCCACATCTCCGCTTCAGTTAGAAACCCGCACCGACCCTCAGTCCCCGAAACTCCGACTTACAAGTCATTTTTTCCGGATTTTTCCCAATTCTTTATCCAATCAGCAGGTAGTACTGCCGCCGCCATCTTCCCTCTATAGTACAGATAGCCCGGATGTTTAGCACATCACTAGAGGTCAAAGGGGAGGTGGGTGGAGCGGTGCATGCTGGGAACGAGGCCTTCCCTGCTGATTGGTGTGGCGATGCCCCGTGTCCCGGGCGGCTCGTCTGACACCCGCCACTCGCGGTATGGGGGCCCTCAGTCCTCGTTCACACAGTTACAAGTCTCATGCGCTGTATCTCTCAGGGACATCACCTTCACTGATTGTGTCTTTACATTGAATCACATTTATTATGTATCTTACTTTTTATCACACTTGTAATCTTTTATTTTAATTTTTATTACATTTTTTGCACTTTTGCCGTTTTAGTTTTTTGGGTGTTTTTTGTACCTGCTGCAAAAATTACAATTCCAGATATTAGAAAGTCTATAGCAGGGATGCCCAACCTGCGGCTATCTAGCTGTTGAAAAACTACGACTCCCAGCATGCCAAGACAACCTAGAGCTATCAGCCTACAGCAGGGCATGGTGGGAGTTGTAGTGTTACAACAGCTGGAGGGATGCAGGTTGGGCATAGGAACTATTTTTTATTTTTTTGCTTCTGACGTTTTTATTCTTAAAGTTTTGGGCAGTTTCTAGCAGAGTCTTCATTCATTCATACTAGGGACGAGCTAGTTGTCCTGTCAGTCCTTAGTGTGAGGCCAGACACACCAGCAAGTAGAATGTGATAAACTGGCAGCCCCTGTCACTGATAGGTCCCGTTCTGGCCTCCACTCCCCTGACAGGAACACACAGCATTAGGGCTCATGCACACAAGGTATTTTTTTGTCCTTGTCCGTGCCGTTTTGTTTGTGGCCTGTGTGCAAAACCATTCACTTCAGTGGGACTGCAAAAAAATGGAAATGACTCCGTGTGCATTCTGTGTCCGTATCTCCATGCCTCCATGCTCGCATTCAACTCGCTTGTGTGTGTCTGGCCTAAATGAAAGCAGGCCCTCCTCCATCAGAGGCCATTCAAAGTGCAGCGCCTGCACACAGGTCAGGGGAGCTGCATGTAAACATCAATTATTCATATCAAACTATCGGGCATTAGTAGTGATAGGGAAAGGAACCTGTCATCAACATTATGCTAGCCTCACTTAGGGCAGCATAAAATAGTGACAGAAATACTGATTTCAGTGATGTGTCACTCATGAGCTAAATGTAAGCGGTTGCTGAGAGCCAGCATCATCATTGCAGTCCAGGCCTTGAAAAGAGTCAAATCTACCTGAGAAGAGTCCTGGTTATTCATAATCTCGTTCTCTCCCCGCCCATCTGCTGATGATTGGCAGTTCTCTCCTAGAGAGAAAGGGGGAAAACTAGGTAGAAGTCTGTCAATCATCAGCAGGTGGGCGGGGGAAACAGGAATTCATGAATAATCAGGACTCTTCTCCGGTGGCCATGACTCTTTTCCAGGCCCAGTCTGCAATGTTTGTGATGTTGGTTCTCAACAACCACTTACTTTTAACTTATAAATGAGAGACCGATGAAATCAACTCACCTGTCTGTACTTTATTCTGCTGTTGGTATGGGCAGCATAAAGGTGATGACAGGTTCCCTTTAATTCCTGGATAACCCCTTTAGTTAGGCAGTGTTTTTGGCTGCTTTTCAATGACGCAGCATGCTCTTGCTAGGTTTTCAGATCACATTATTTTGGGCTGGAAACTATAACTTCACCTTCTTGGCACAGCATTCGGACAGATGCTGCTGGAATACACAGTGGGAGTATGTTTGTGGTTTAGCTCCATTCAAAGGAGTGGTCCTTGGCATCTAAAGTTGAATGCTGCAAATTACGTAGTGGGTTTTTCAGATGCAAATCCCCTGTGTGAATGTAGGCTTACAGAGATCTAACCCCTTGCATTGAAAAAGGCGAAATCTGCACAAACAATGGACATTCTGTACTGCAGGTCAATTTCCATACTATAGATGAGATTTTGAAAATCTCATCTATCTATCTGATATAAAAATGAACTTCTTTAGTGGCTGATACCTTTTAATGGCTGTGCATGTGGCCTTAGGTTACATTTACACGTTGAAAAAACGTCAGAAAAAACTCCCCGAACAGAGGATTTTTGCTGAAGAGATGCTGCTTATTTGACACAGATTGCACTCTATGCATTGCAAAGGATGAAATCCATTATAAGAATCCGCAGCATAAGGCCTCTTTCACACGAACGTTGTGTTTTGTGGTCCACAAATTGCGGAGCCGCAAAAAAAAAGGATGGCATCCGTGTGCATTCCGTATTTTGCGGAACGGAACAGCTGGCCCCTAATAGAACAGTACTATTCTTGTCCATAATACGGACAAGAATAGGACATGCTCTATTTTTTTTTTGCGGGCTACGGAACGGAGCAACGGATGCGGACAGCACACAGTGTGCTGTCCGCATTTTTTGCGGGCCCATAAAAATGAATGGGCCCGCATTTTTCATGTGAAAAATGCGGATCGGAGCCCGCAAAAACAACGTTCGCGTGAAAGAGGCCTAATTCGACATGTTGCAGATTTAGACTCTTCACCACAGGTCATTTCCCACTTTTTTCCGCAGCAGGTGGATGAGAATTACTAAAAACTCATTCACTTTGCTGGTACTATAAAACACTGCAGATGTTCTGTCACAGGCCTCGTTCACACCTAAGTGAATCATGGACATGTACTGTCCGTGTTCTCCACAGACAAAACACGCACCTATTGATTTCTAATGTGTTTGTTCACACATCAGTCGCTTTCTACTGACTGTGCATCAGTGGAAAAATTATGGAGACACACACTATTTTGGTTCATGATGCAGACCAAATACGCCTATGGGTCAGTGAAAAACCACCGACACAACACAGGTGACATCTGTGTTCTGTCAGTTTTTCACGAGACGCTCTGATAATTAATTTTCAACTGAGCAGTGTCCATGGAATATGGAAGACACACAGGGGGCAAAAAACTGACACATGGATGAATCATCGATTCTTCACAGATGGAGCATGGAAGAATTATCTACGGTAAAGTGAATGGGACTTTAAGGCCTTATTCACACAGTGTTTTAGTCAGTGATTTCCATCAGTGATTATGAGCCAAAACCAGGATTGGAGCCTCCACAGACATGAGGTATAAAGCCTCTTTCACACTAGCGGCAGTCCGGATCCGGCAGGTGAAGGGTGCTGCCGGATCCGGACTGCCGCAGGGACATGTGTGGGGCTGGAACCGCGTTCCAGCCCCACACATGTCACACAGTGCCATATACAGACATACTGTACATACACACAAACACATACACACAAACACATACATACTTACATACTCCAGGAGGCGCGCAGCTATGACGATTCCCCACAGCGCCCTCTGCTGTGGAATTTGACCAAGGGTGACTGCACAATGTGGATGTGGATTATGTGTGTTTTTTCTGCACAGATTTTCATGCAGAAAAACTGCAGCATACTATACTACTGGCAAAAAAATAGAACATTTAACAGATCTCATCTACACATTGCATATTTCTTACGTGTGGAATTTGATCTGCTGTGAGGATTTTAAAATCTGCAGCATATCAATTATTTGTGTGATTCCGTACTTTATATACAGTGATTTTTCCCATAGACTTTAATGGGGTTGTTAACATTAACAGATCATTTGCACCAAAATCCACAACAACAACAAAAAAAAAACACATGAAACCACACCAAAAGTGCAATAAATAGAGCAGATTTATGTGCATTTTTAATGCAGATTTTCTGCATATAAATCCACACTGTGTGCAGGTACCCTAAGGGCCCATTCACACGACTGTGTGAATGGGGCTGTGTCTTTTCCGCAATTTTGAGGAATAGATGTGGCCCCATTTATTTCTATGGGTGGGCGGCATTACATCACAGAGAGCTGCGGCTCCACGAAATAATATAGAACATGTCCTATTCTTGTCCGCAATAGCAAGAATAGGCATTTTGTATGGGGTGCCAGCCATGTGTGTTGCACAAATTGCGGAACGGTCTGAACGGCCCCTAAGGCTCTCAAATTTGCTCCAGTATTTTTTTTTTCTACTGCAAAAAAAAGCCATAAAACCACATTTTTTAGGACATTTTTTATGAACTCTTGACATTTTGGGGCATTTTTTCCCTATAGAGAACAGAAAAATATTGAAAAACACCATTGTTTCAATATGCTGCATGCCAAAGACATGCAAAAAAGTGAGCAGAAAATGTGTCCTACATTTCATATACCAGAAATTGTAACTAGAACACCTAGAAGGAGTTAGGGCAATTTTGCGTAATAGATGCGACCCCCTTCACTTCAATGAGAGCGGGCAGCCGTGGTTCCGCAAAAAAAAAAAAATAGAACATGTCTTATTCTTGTCCGCAATAGTGGACAAGAATAGGCATTTTGAATGGGGTGCCTGGCCGTGTGTTCTGCAAATTGCTTCTGTGGTTTTGCGGATCCTTAAAGGGGTTGTCCAGCTGTTAATATTGATGGCCTATCGTCAGGATAGGTCATCAATATGTGATGGCAGGGGTCTGATACCTGGGACCCCCGCCGATCAGCTGTTTGACAAGGGGGCAGCTCTCCATGCAAGCGCTATTTCCTGGTCTTTACTGTATACCTTGTATTTTGTGGAGTGGTGGTATACTGTAATTACAAGTACTCGCTCCATTCACTTGAAGGTAGCGGATATTTGTATTACACTGCACTTTCAAAACAGTCCAGTGTAAAGGCTCACGCACATGAACGCGCGCCGGCCAGGCCCGTATTGCGGCAATATACAGGCCCTGGCTGTTTGTGCACCACATCACGGATATGGAACCATTCACTTGAAGTAGTAAAGGGTTATTCTCATTTTAGACAATGGGGGCATATCGCTAGGATATGCCCCCATTGTCTTATAGGTGCAGGTCCCACCGCTGGGACCCGCACCTATATGCAGGACGGAGCCCCCGAACTGAATGAGGGCGCACTGCGCATGCGCAGCAGCCCTCTATTCATTTCTATGGGGCCGCCGAAAATAGCCGAGCTCGGCTACCTCCGTCAGCTCCATAGAAATGAATGGGAGCGGTGGCCACACGCTGCGCTCCCATTCATTTCTATGAGCACAGCGGGGAGCTGTGCCTGGTGGTGGCCTGACCCCGGGAAACCCGCGGTCCTCCAGGTGCAGCGCTCCCCGCTCCGTTCTGGATATAGGTGCGGGTCCCAGCGGTGGGACCCGCACCTATAAGACAATGGGGGCATATCCTAGCGATATGCCATTGTCTAAGATGAGAATACCCCTTTAAATAAAAACAACAAACAATAGTGTACACTGCCTTAGGTACTGAGCCCAAGGCTTGTATTACACCAACAGATTATCTGACCAGTTGGTGTGTATAACACTAATCTGTGTGTGTAATAGGCCATCTGACCAATGATTGATCAGAAAATCTGTCAGATAATCTGTTGGTGTGATAGAGGCCTAGGTATTAAAGGGGTATTCCAATAAGTAACAATAGTGCATTTTCATTTCTTCAGAGAAAGCTTTAACTTCCAATGAGATAGATTGGAGTAGCTTGTTTCTCGCCTCAAAACTGAAAAGAACTTTTACCCAGAATGTTGTTATAACCACTGCCCTGAACGATGAAAAATAGTCATAGAGATCTTGAGCATCTGAATGTGCATCACTTGAAAGTTTTCTGGAAGAGAGAACTTTTTCAAGAGTTTTAAAATACTTGGCAGTTTTTGAGCAATAGGATGTCCAGCCTCTATTCTAGAGCTCCACTTAGTCCATGCAAAGACCTTTCAACTTCATCATCTCTCAGAGCTGCTTCTCAACACAGCATATAGCCAGTTCACACTTCCAAAAAAAGTCTTCATTTCAGGGCAGCTTGCAGGAGCATGCACACCCACAAGGTTTAAAGAATGGGCAGCTTGGGGACAAGAGAGAGCTCTCGGATATTTCTCTTGAATTTTGAATCTTACACCTTCAATCCTACCAAACATGTTTGCTCCATTATCATACCCCTGGCCTCTGCAGTCTTTGAGATCAATGGCATTTTCAGTTAATCTTGACATAATCATGCCAGCAATTTCTTCTGCAATTTTCAGAAAAAAAAATTAAAAAAAACTCCAAGACCTTTTCTTGAACATTTCAGTTTTTTGTGTAGCAGTAGGGATCTCTGCAGACATATCTCAAAATAATAAAGTTCTGTTCAGTGTGTGACACATCAGGTGTAACATCAAAAATAACAAAAAATAACTTGCGTCTTTCCTTTCAGAAAGTATTTTTGGGAAGTATGATGAAGAAAAAGCAGAAAATCTGCAAATGCTTTTGGACTTTGTTTTATGGCGTGCACTGTGCAGGAAAAATTCACATGTTAACTTTATTCTGCTGGTCAGTACCACTACAGAAATACCAATTGTATTTTACCCAATACACAATAAAAAGAATTTTTAATAAAAATTTGTTTTTGTGTTTCCATTTTCTTAGAGACATAATTTTGGGGATTTTTCTTGCAATGGTCCTGTTTGTAATCTATTTGTGGGATAAAGTGACATTTTTATTGGTACCATTTTCAAATACATACACAACTTTTTGATTGCTCAAAAAACAGCTGTTCTGGATTTGTTTTTCACCTGACGGGGTAGATCGTGTGTTTTTTATTTGAAGATCGTAGTTACGGACGTGGAGACACCTAATATATGTTTTCCAGCTTTAAACAGTAAAACCATAATTAAAAAATATAATTAAGAAGGAGTTGTAGGTGGAGCACTCTCTATTTGGTAGTTCATGCACTATTTCCAGAATATAGTTGTTTGGACAATCTCGAGATGGTTATAGAATAAAATAGTATAATATACAGATGGTAATATAGTACGTAGTAGGTTGTATAGTGTACCCAATATTATAGGTTATATTCTAATGTACAGTCATATATCTTAGAAATAAATCATAAGAATCATGTAGGTATATCTAAAAATAAACTATTTATTTTTGTTTTAAAATATATATATATATATATTAAAAGATGAAAATGCCCCCCAAAAAATGAAAAAGATATATAAAAAAGAAAAAAAGGGAAAAAAATAGAAATAAAAATAAAAAATAAAAAATAACAATCAATATAAAAGATATTAAAAAGATCGGTAATAGTTCATCAAATGTGGCAATAGTATAATCGTGTTGAAGGGTAAGTCATTTGAAAATATAATGCCGTTATACTTATTACTTGTGGTCAGAAATTGTGATCCAGTTGGTTGTAGCAGCGATTGTTGTGGCCGGGTAGCGCCAATATAATAATGTCTTTTATCAAGTAGTACAGGTATAATGTTGAAATTTAGCTGTGGTACTTTACCAGTCTAGCAGCTTTAATCTCTTTCCTCCGGTCCTTTTGATGCACAGCGTATCTCCGTCCGGAGCTGTGTATTCACAGTGATGTGCGGACTCGGCGTGAGTTGGTTTGATTTTGGCGCGCGCTCGGCGTTCCACGTGGCGTCCCACGTGGGTGCCGGCTGTTGCTGTGCGCTTTGATAGAGATGGTATAGGTTAATAGTCGCGGACTTTAGTTTCAGCGCTTGTGTTAAATCTGCTGCTGTTCCTCAATTGGATGTTGATGCAGGCTCAATAGTTCGCAGACGCGTTTCGGGGGTCTGACTGCCCCCTTTCTCAATGGTTAACTGGCCTGCTTGCCTCCCTGGTGTATTTATATCGGAGGGTTAATCAGGTGTAATGAAACAATTAGGTATAATGAAACAATTAAACTCTTAGTGGATTTCACCCTTGTAGTTCATTGATTTGGGTCAGGTTCTTAGTGTTGTTTCATCATTTGTTTATTATAACCTACTTATATAAATATTGCCTACTTTATGTAAGATAAAAAGATATATGTAGTAATATGATTGTAGGGAAGATTATTATTTATGATAGAGGAATAAAGTACAGTGATTTTGAGGATGCTTTGAATATACTTCTAATTGTCCTCATTATTGATTGATTTGTTTTTTGTTGTTCTGTATCATTCTTGTCCTCTCTATTATTCTGAATGGAATGTGACTTAATGTTAGATTTTGGTACAATATTAATTATGTTTTATTATGTGTTCTAGATGTGTTCTCTGTATGCGGGTATCTTGGTAAGTATGGTGACTTCTAATTAGTGTTTGTTATTTTCATATTTTGTCCTTTATTGTATCCTTTGTGTTTTCTACAGTTTTAATGTGATTAATTATCTTCTATTTGTATTTTTATATTTATTGTAAATATATTATTATCGCTTATCTTTCCAAAATGTATTTCTGGTGTTACACCAGACAGACATTTTGGAAAGATAAGCGATAATAATATATTTACAATAAATATAAAAATACAAATAGAAGATAATTAATCACATTAAAACTGTAGAAAACACAAAGGATACAATAAAGGACAAAATATGAAAATAACAAACACTAATTAGAAGTCACCATACTTACCAAGATACCCGCATACAGAGAACACATCTAGAACACATAATAAAACATAATTAATATTGTACCAAAATCTAACATTAAGTCACATTCCATTCAGAATAATAGAGAGGACAAGAATGATACAGAACAACAAAAAACAAATCAATCAATAATGAGGACAATTAGAAGTATATTCAAAGCATCCTCAAAATCACTGTACTTTATTCCTCTATCATAAATAATAATCTTCCCTACAATCATATTACTACATATATCTTTTTATCTTACATAAAGTAGGCAATATTTATATAAGTAGGTTATAATAAACAAATGATGAAACAACACTAAGAACCTGACCCAAATCAATGAACTACAAGGGTGAAATCCACTAAGAGTTTAATTGTTTCATTATACCTAATTGTTTCATTACACCTGATTAACCCTCCGATATAAATACACCAGGGAGGCAAGCAGGCCAGTTAACCATTGAGAAAGGGGGCAGTCAGACCCCCGAAACGCGTCTGCGAACTATTGAGCCTGCATCAACATCCAATTGAGGAACAGCAGCAGATTTAACACAAGCGCTGAAACTAAAGTCCGCGACTATTAACCTATACCATCTCTATCAAAGCGCACAGCAACAGCCGGCACCCACGTGGTACGCCACGTGGAACGCCGAGCGCGCGCCAAAATCAAACCAACTCACGCCGAGTCCGCACATCACTGTGAATACACAGCTCCGGACGGAGATACGCTGTGCATCAAAAGGACCGGAGGAAAGAGATTAAAGCTGCTAGACTGGTAAAGTACCACAGCTAAATTTCAACATTATACCTGTACTACTTGATAAAAGACATTATTATATTGGCGCTACCCGGCCACAACAATCGCTGCTACAACCAACTGGATCACAATTTCTGACCACAAGTAATAAGTATAACGGCATTATATTTTCAAATGACTTACCCTTCAACACGATTATACTATTGCCACATTTGATGAACTATTACCGATCTTTTTAATATCTTTTATATTGATTGTTATTTTTTATTTTTTATTTTTATTTCTATTTTTTTCCCTTTTTTTCTTTTTTATATATCTTTTTCATTTTTTGGGGGGCATTTTCATCTTTTAATATATATATATATATTTTAAAACAAAAATAAATAGTTTATTTTTAGATATACCTACATGATTCTTATGATTTATTTCTAAGATATATGACTGTACATTAGAATATAACCTATAATATTGGGTACACTATACAACCTACTACGTACTATATTACCATCTGTATATTATACTATTTTATTCTATAACCATCTCGAGATTGTCCAAACAACTATATTCTGGAAATAGTGCATGAACTACCAAATAGAGAGTGCTCCACCTACAACTCCTTCTTAATTATATTTCACTGACGATTTTGGTTGAATCGGAGGTGAGAGCACCTCATATTCCTTTTCAACATTAGTGAGCCACTGAACATATCTATAATTAAAAAATAAACATTTTTCTGTTCCTATTATTGTTCTTGCCGTTGTCTTGTGTAGGGGTCTCTTTTTTTTGCAGAAAATACTTTTTCAATTCTTTTCTTACTTTTTAATAACTTTTAGCGACTTCCACTTTATGGAAATATAAAAGCATCATGTGTACAATGCTCTCGGCCAGTACACTGGATGACGAAAGAGGCTGACAGGGCGAGCCGAACAACAGGCGTGGGAGGAGTTATGTGAGAAGAAGGCAGAGCGGCCTGGGCACTTACAGCCTGAACAACTCCCCTGGGCACTTGCGAGCCCTCATTTACATATAAAATAAAACTGCGTTTTTGCCCCTGGTGGACATCCAAACAAAAGGACAAAGGAACCATTTGACTGATCTATAGTTATTCTCCAGTACTATGTAAGCGGTGTTTAAGGGCAAATTGTGGAGACAGACTCCCTTTAAGGGTACACTGAATGGTGTGTTTTAGGGATGTAAAAGTATAGTAAAAATAGAAAACTAATAAATAAAGTATATTAGAAATTTTTTTAGGGGATTAGGGACAACATATTAAAAGTTATTATAAAAGTTTAGTTACTCTTTAATGCTTCTGGCTGCGTCTACTGTCTACTTTCCAGCACTAACGACTGCTGAAAACAGTTGATTGATGGGAGTGCTGGGTGTCCACCCCCAACCAGTCTGATACTGATTTCCTATACTGAGGATAGGTCATCAATATCTCCAGGTTGGGAATCCCCTATCATTTTTCAAGAAGTATTTAGACCTGGAAAAATAAGAGTGATATGAATAATAAAATGAACTAGAAGCCACGCAATCCTGGAGTAATGTTGGTGTCATCTTTATTGATGTTGGAAGTGTTTGAGGAGTTGCAGATCTACTTGACACTTCTGATCGGACTTTCATGTAATAATCAAAATTCATAGTTCACATTCCTACCACGGATTGTCAGTACACT
Source organism: Rhinella marina (assembly GCA_900303285.1). Taxonomy (NCBI): domain Eukaryota; kingdom Metazoa; phylum Chordata; class Amphibia; order Anura; family Bufonidae; genus Rhinella; species Rhinella marina. The sequence goes on from ONZH01007772.1 coordinate 133,446, forward strand.
ATAAAAGAAACTAGAGATGTCAGAAAATAAATACTACGTTTTTGGAGAGCATACAATTTTCTATCCAGTAACATAGCTATAGGAGTTGTAGGGGCTGCTGTTACAATAAGGCCTAGAAGCCCCATCGCTGAGTCACTTATGTGGTAATGCGCTGACTGCTCAGCTACTGTACTAACTGCTGTCCTTGCGGTTTGTTATCACTTCTGATCCTCCTGCTCAGTCTCTAAAGCCTATATTAGATGGAGCAAATATCGTACCGAATGTCCTTAATGTGAACGAAATTGTAATAAGTATGAGCGATTAAACGACGAGCAAGGAATGGCTTGTTTCTCACCAATCCTGATCTTTCATGCTGCTAAAAAATTATCATTCCTCAGTTACAGATCCGTTCATATAAGGCCCCGTTCAGACTGCCGTATTTTTGCGGGTCCACATTACTGAGGTGACAGATTCCCTTTAAAAAGAATGAGCAGGCAAAAAGGAGGGAGTGTTTGCATCAGTCTGTGAAGGTAATGCACAAAGGCTATCGGACTTTACAACCTTTGATTGGGTCTAAAGGCTTCTGGCCCCTAGACATATTATTGTGGGGGCTTCCAAGTACTGCTTTTAGGGTGTGCACCACACAGTGAGAATTGTAGACGTCTTGTGAGGAATTGCACCCCTTGGCTAGATTGGGATATGAAGTACTGTTTATTTGAAAGCTATTTCTGTAGGAGCAAATATCGTACCGAATGTCCTTAATGTGAACGAAATTGTAATAAGTATGAGCGATTAAACGACGAGCAAGGAATGGCTTGTTTCTCACCAATCCTGATCTTTCATGCTGCTAAAAAATTATCATTCCTCAGTTACAGATCCGTTCATATAAGGCCCCGTTCAGACTGCCGTATTTTTGCGGGTCCACATTACTGAGGTGACAGATTCCCTTTAAAAAGAATGAGCAGGCAAAAAGGAGGGAGTGTTTGCATCAGTCTGTGAAGGTAATGCACAAAGGCTATCGGACTTTACAACCTTTGATTGGGTCTAAAGGCTTCTGGCCCCTAGACATATTATTGTGGGGGCTTCCAAGTACTGCTTTTAGGGTGTGCACCACACAGTGAGAATTGTAGACGTCTTGTGAGGAATTGCACCCCTTGGCTAGATTGGGATATGAAGTACTGTTTATTTGAAAGCTATTTCTGTAGGAAACTCCTGGAGATAACCCACTGATTCAGCCCCAGAACCTGCTGTAATTTTGTTGAAATTTTTCAAGAACTGCACCTCCATCTTGTGGAAGATTAGATAAATCTTTGGTAAAGACTTTGGCAGTCATTTATTAAGACCGGCATTTTAGACGCCCGTCTTAATATCCACTATAGCTAGCGCTGGCCTCTACATAACTTTGATGGATCCACCGCCACTTCTGAATGTAAGACAGCTTCCTAGATGTCTTACATTTAGACCATTTTCCACGCCTAAACCAGGTGAAGAAAATGTTAAATGAGATGCGCCTGCCAGTCCGTCCCCTTCCCCGCCCACTGTTTTAGACCTGGTGCAAGCAGGGAAACGTTGCAGTTTGCGGCGCAACAGGCCTTTGTGCTGCAATCTATAGCAGAAATACACCTAATATAGGCATATTTCTAGTTAGCAAATAACCCCCTTTGAGTGTATGTTTTAACTGCAGCCTCCAGCCTCTCTGTTCCTTGTTTTTGCACCACACCACTGCAACACCAAGGGCGCCCCACTTTCTATTGGGCAGAAGACTCCAATCAGGGTGTGCTTTGTGGAAAAACAACCAGGTGAACATCCCCTCTTTACTGCACTGACCTGGGAGTGAGGGAGAAGGACACTGCCACTGTGAGTACCACCACCAACACTACTATAACTTCCATCTTTCTCCCTTCACTCCCCACTGAGTTTTTGGACCCAAAGTGTCACTTTAACAGATTTGGTTTGGGGATACTCCCAACAGTATTGTCACAGTGTAGTTCTGTATGTACTCGCTGCAGTAGCTCTCTGGCATACTGGCTGCAGTGGATTCTGTGTAGGCTGGTTTCTATTACCTACGTGTAATTGCGGCAGCCTGTGTGTGAACTGCTACTTGTGTATACATGCTTCCCTCCCTGTTGTCTGGGTTCTGGTGGGGGTTAATGGTCTGGCCTGGGTGTGTCTGCTGGATGTCAGATGACCTTGTTATCTTGCTCTTTATATACCTATGAGCCAGGGGCGGACACAGACAGCAGAGGGCCCTTGTGCAAGGAATGTGTTTGGGCCTCCCCCCCCCCCGCCGTTCCCAAACCAAATTCTCAACCTAACCTATGGTGTCCTAACATTACATACAGCAATACAAAACATACAGGGTAAGGCTACTTTCACACCTGCAGCACTACGCTCCGGCCACCTGATTTGGCAGAGAATGCAAGAAATTGGCCGGACACAGACTCAGTCATGCAGAGGTTTGTGTCCTGCTGATTCTCTGCATTTTTGCCAGATTGTGGCCGGATCTCTGCCTGACCCCATTATAGTTAATGGGGCCGGCGGGCATTCTGTCTGCATCCAGCAGTGCCAGAGCCGGTGAATTCCAGAAGGCTGTTCTCTGCTGGACCAGCCTGCCAGAATCACCAACTCAGATGTGAAAGTAGCCTAATACAGGTCCACATACCTCCTACATCCAGTGACGTCTTCTTAGATGTAGATGTTCTCTTTCCTCATCTTCTCCTTTCAGACCAGACCGCCATGATGATTTCTTCCAGCCATCTCTTCTCTCTGTGGAGTTTGACAAATAGACATCTTAGATTCCTACTTTTCTATCATTCTTCCACCTTCTTGAACTCCTCATCCTGCCACTCCCCAATACTGTGCCCGCTGTGCTCCCCAAAACTATACTGCAGAAACAGTCCCCCTCAAATACTACCGCCTTCAGTAATTAAAATAACTGCACCCAGGAAAGTGTCCCTGACACTAAATTATAACCAAAATGTTCCCCAAAAATAACTGTGCTAAGCTGATAGTAATAGTCCCAACAATAGAAATAATTAGTGCCCCCGGCCAGCCAATGTCCCCATAGTGCCCTCATAATGTGCCAATGCCCCCTACTATGTACCCAAAAAACCCTCTTAGTGCCCCTATACAATGACCCCAATAGTGCTCCTCTCCCCCCCTTCTCCATAGTGCCCCCATGTCTGCCAGAATATAAGATAGGGCCCCCATAGTGATCCTCGCCCTCCATAGTGCCAGTATATATATAGGGCCCCCCATAGTCGTCCTCCTCCTCCAGAGTGCCCCCCATAATGCTCCCCCTCCATAGTGGCCCCCCATAGTGCTCCTCCTCCATAGTGGCCCCCCATAGTGCTCCTCCTCCATAGTAGCCCCCCATAATGCTCCTCCTCCATAGTGGCCCCCCATAGTGCTCCTCCTCCATAGTGGCCCCCCATAGTGCTCCTCCTCCATAGTGGCCCCCCATAGTGCTCCTCCTCCATAGTGGCCCCCCATAGTGCTCCCCCTCCATAGTGCCCCCCCCTAGTGCTCCCCCTCCATAGTGGCCCCCCATAGTGCTCCTCCTCCATAGTAGCCCCCATAGTGTTCCTTCTCCATAGTGGCCCCCCATAGTGCTCCTCCTCCATAGTGGCCCCCCATAGTGCTCCTCCTCCATAGTAGCCCCCATAGTTTTCCTTCTCCATAGTGGCCCCCATAGTGCTCCTCCTCCATAGTGGCCCCCCATAGTGCTCCTCCTCCATAGTGGCCCCCCATAGTGCTCCTCCTCCATAGTGGCCCCCATAGTGTTCCTTCTCCATTGTGCTCCCCCTCCAAAGTGGCCCCCATAGTGCCTCTCCTCCATAGTGCTCCTCCCCCATAGTGCCCCCACTGAGTGCCAACTTAAATAAAAAAAAATTAACAGTTATACTTACCTCCTTGCCTCTGTCAGCGACGCGATGCAGGCCTCTTCCGGCCTGTGTCCCGCGCTGTACGGCTCAGGCGGCGCGATGACGTCATCGCGCCGCCTGTGCCGGCCTCTGATAGGCTACAGGCCTAGTGCCTGCAGCCTATCAGAGGAACGGGGAAGGGACACGCCTCTCCCTCCCTTTCCCCGCATTATCCATATGTATCGCCGTCCTAAGGACGGCGATACAGATGAATATAGAGATGAGCGCTTCCAAAATGGAAGCGCTCATCTCTACCTGCCGCCGGGAAGAAAGGGCCCCCCTCCGGTCCCGGGCCCCGGTGCAGCCGAACCGGCTGCACCGCGGTATGTCCGCCCCTGCTATGAGCTGTGGGTTTCGGGGAGTCTGTCTCCAGCTTTTCTGGGTGCAGGAGCTATGCACCTGACCTGGGGATATTCCATCTGTCATGTCTGTGTGGTCACCTAGTAAGACTTCAAGGTCACCTTGTCCGGTTCTATGTCTTGTGTGCAGCTCTGTCTGTTCGCCCATGGACTAACTCTGCGTGGGAACGAGGCATCTGCTAGTCTGCTTCTGTTTCTTGTGGTGCAGCTTTGTCTGTTCACCCATGGACTAACTCTGCATGGGGACCAGGCATCTGCTAGTCCAAGTCTATGCCTTCGGTGAGAGGGCTCCTGGGTTCTCCAAAGGGAGGACATCTAGTCTGTGTGCAGCTCTGCTTGTGACCGCCATGTGTTTCTCTGCATGGGTCTAGGCATCTGCTTGTTTGGGCAGCTCTGCCTGTGACCACCATGCATCCATTCCACATAGAGTTCAGGCATCTGCTTCTTTGCATGTGACCACCATGCATCCATTCCGCATGGGGTCCAGGCATCTGCTTGTCTGGGCAGCTCTGCCTGTGACCACCATGCATCCATTCCGCATAGAGTTCAGGCATCTGCTTCTCGGCGTGTGACCATCATGCATCCGTTCCGCATGGGGTCCAGGCATCTGCTTGTGTTCTGGTTCCCATTGTCTGAACTATGTCCTGTGCAGTTGTTTGGGTTCCAGTTTGTGTGCCTGGGTTCCAGTCCTTGTTTCTGTGGACCGCTGGTGCTTGCACCATCAGACTTCAAGTAACCATCCTGGAGGTGCGACCAGTGAGCCCTTGGCTAAGTTCATCCCCACCATCAGGGGCTCTGTGAAGAATGGGGCTCACTGAGTCTCTGCCCTCTGGGTTTGGCCCCAAGTCAATCCGATGCTGGTTCAGTGGTATTTCCTGCCATTGGTCCCTTACCTGCTGCTCCAGTTTCCTGCAATGTCTGGTATCTGTGAATAAAGTATTGATGTTGGTCTTTGCCTTGTCTGATTGCTTGCCTTGAGCTATTGGCCTGAGATATGTTCTAGGAGTCAGATAGACCCTCGCTCAAACGTGACAAGTGTTTTCTAAATTTTTTCCTCCTACCCTTTAACAACTACAGGGATCTGGACTTTGTTGCAGAGGAACCACCAGACCACTACCTCTCAGAGTAGTCTATGTTCTAGTAATCTAGAGACACCAGTGCGGGACACTGGCAATCAGTACATGAGCAGATGAATGTAATCAGCACACCTTAGCAGGAACTAGCTACCTGGAACTTATTGCTCAGACACCTACCATGGTGGAAGGTTCAATACTCCTGGTTGATCAGCCACTGACTGTCGAAGATTAGGGTGTGTGCACTAGTTCTTTCAGAGTTGGAGAGAGAGTGTGCCCCCTACTGGCAAAGAGAGGCAGTGCTGGCGAGAAGCAGGCCACTGCCTGCATGAAGAACCCTGCCTGGGCCTGCTAGGAAAAAAGAGAAGACAGGCAGGTCCCAGCCGATAGAAGAATGGACCAGGGGAGCAGGTGAGCTTAGTGTTGGCTGTGTCCGCCAGAGAGCAGAGTGGCAGCAGGCACAGGCTGCAGCTGTAAAATCCTTTAATGCAAAGTGTTTATGAGCTTTTCTAAGTTACTTATGCAAACAGCACCCTAAATATAAGTTATATATCAAAAATACTGTAAGTTATGTGATCCACAACCCATAATCTTCAAAAAGACATCACGTGGTTGTATTTACAACCCAGCACTATGTTAATCTTTGTTTTTTATGGCCAATGGAACACATGTGTTCAGATGCATACTTCCACACTCCCTTCATACAGATCACCAGAAATGTATAAAATACATAAAATGATCAGTGGTTACAGAAGAGAGGCCAGATGAACTCCTTCTTCATCTATAGCTACCACTTTTACAATAAGGATTCATTCCTTTATTCCTTCACTTAGTAAAAACCATAACAGTAATGGCAGTAATAAAATTTCTTAAAAAAACGTTCTGATAGCTCTCAATGTGCAATACAGATAACACTAGGCAGTGCTCTATCCCAGGCTACCCACCTAGCCTGTAGCAAGGAGAATAATATAACAAAAAGTAGATAGGCACACACCTTTCCTGGAAAAATACTGGAGGTTTCAATAACAAATAAATAAAAACATATAAAAATATATATAAATTGAAGCTTCCGATGCAGTATAGATGTTAAATCGCAATACTCCTCATAAACGCTGGAGAAATAACTCTGGCTGTCACTTGGGTTTTGCTTCCATATACATATGTATTAATAGCAAGTAATATAATTCCGAAGGTTACAGTTACATTAAGGATATTGGGAATCCATCCTTCATATATAAACAGCAAGTAAACTCTTCAACTTGTTAGTAACATGTCAATTTACCTCCGGAGGTCCTCAGTTATATCGGGGTATCAAGGTGGTGCACTCACCCTTCCCCTTCGCTCCGCTCTGCGATGCCGCCGGCGTCTCTGGACACGCTAGGAAAGTCTCGCGATACACGGGATTCAGTCCGGTCTCTCAGATGCCTTCATGCGGCTGATAATTTCTCAGCGCTGCCGGTAACTCCGTCCGGCTGGTAATTGCACAGCCCTAGATGGTTCCGGCTGAATTGCTATCCCAAATAATGGCGTCAGATCGCAATACGGACTGCTTAGTTGCGCAGAGAGTTTTCCTTATTCTATTGCTTCATGTGGCATTCAGGGGTGGATTGAATATGTAGACACTAGACGCGTTTCGGTATTCCAGATACCTTGTCAGTGTTTTGCGACTTTTTATAGGCAGAAAAAAAGTTGCAAGTCCCTTTTTTAACAGCTGTGCAACAATATTTAGGCGCACAGTCAGTTTTCGACAGTTGTCCGGTATGGGGGTGTGTTGGGACTGGTGTTCCCGAGTTCTGGAATCAGAACCAAGTGGACACTTAAAGTACATCTGGTACATTTTTTTATTAAAGATGTGATTGAACGTACTTGGCCTTTTGGTGTAAAAGAACCACACACATAGCAGAATCTATTCAGATTATTGATACACTGTCGGGACATTTTTCTCCTTTAAATCAGATCAAACAGTAGAGTAAGTTCAGTTCAATGGTGGTGACAAACTGTGGTACAGACCAAAAGTTTGGACACACCTTCTCATTCAAAGAGTTTTCTGTATTTTCATGACTACGAAAATTGTAGATTCACACTGAAGGCATCAAAACTATGAATTAACACATGTGGAATTATATACTTAACAAAAAAGTGTGAAACAACTGAAAATATGTCTTATATTCTAGGTTCTTCAAAGTAGCCACCTTTTGCTTTGATTACTGCTTTGCACACTCTTGGCATTCTCTTGATGAGCTTCAAGAGGTAGTCACCTGAAATGGTTTTCACTTCACAGGTGTGCCCTGTCAGGTTTAATAAGTGGGATTTCTTGCCTTATAAATGGGGTTGGGACCATGAGTTGTGTTGAGCAGAAGTCAGGTGGATACACAGCTGATAGTCCTACTGAATAGACTGTTAGAATTTGTATTATGGCAAGAAAAAAGCAGCTAAGTAAAGAAAGAGGAGTGGCCATCATTACTTTAAGAAATGAAGGTCAGTCAGTCTGAAAAATTGGGAAAACTTTGAAAGTGTCCCCAAGTGCAGTCGCAAAAATCAAGTGCTACAAAGAAACTGGCTCACATGAGGACCGCCCCAGGAAAGGAAGACCAAGAGTCCCCTCTGCTGCGGAGGATAAGCTCATCCGAGTCACCAGCCTCAGAAATAGCAGGTTAACAGCAGCTCAGATTAGAGACCAGGTAAATGCCACACAGAGTTCTGGCAGCAGACACATCTCTACAACAACTGTTAAGAGGAGACTGTGTGCAGCAGGCCTTCATGGTAAAATAGCTGCTAGGAAACCACTGCTAAGGACAGGCAACAAGCAGAAGAGACTTGTTTGGGCTAAAGAACACAAGTAATGGACATTAGACCAGTGGAAATCTGTGCTTTGGTCTGAGGAGTCCAAATTTGAGATATTTGGTTCCAACCACCGTGTCTTTGTGCGACGCAGAAAAGGTGAACGGATGGACTCTACATGCCTGGTTCCCCCCATGAAGCATGGAGGAGGAGGTGTGATGGTGTGGGGGTGCTTTGCTGGTGACACTGTTGGGGATTTATTCAAAATTGAAGGCATACTGAACCAGCATGGCTACCACAGCATCTTGCAGCGGCATGTTATTCCATCCGGTTTGCGTTTAGTTGGACCATCATTTATTTATCAACAGGACAATGACCCCAAACACACCTCCAGGCTGTGTAAGGCCTATTTGATCAAGAAGGAGAGTGATGGGGTGCTACGCCAGATGACCTGGCCTCCACAGTCACCAGACCTGAACCCAATCGAGATGGTTTTGGGTGAGCTGGACCGCAGAGTGAAGGCAAAAGGGCCAACAAGCGCTAAGCATCTCTGGGAACTCCTTCAAGACTGTTGGAATACCATTTCAGGTGACTACCTCTTGAAGCTCATCAAGAGAATGCTATGAGTGTGCAAAGCAGTAATCAAAGCAAAAGGTGGCTACTTTGAAGAACCTAGAATATAAGACATATTTTCAGTTATTTCACACTTTTTTGTTAAGTATATAATTCTACATGTGTTAATTCATAGTTTTGATGCCTTCAGTGTGAATCTACAATTTTCATACTCATAAAAATACAGAAAACTCTTTGAATGAGAAGGAGTGTCCAAACTTTTGGTCTGTATTGTATATACAGTTGTGAAGTAAGCAGGTCAGCCTATTCCTTACAGATGAACATTTGTAGACAGGCAGTTTCTTAGTGTGATATTGGCTGCGTTCAGGTTCTCTCTCTCTGTGGAGACCCTCACTCAGTTACACCTCAGTGACTAAGCTGTTTTCTTCCCTCTGAGGCGACTTGCCCTCCCAGAAATGTAGTGAAAATCCTCTCACAATGGCGGCTGTCCGCTGCCTTCCCTTCTATCTCCCTGTGGCAGGGCTCAGATCCCTGTAGAGGCCTGTCTCCTGTCAGAGTCTCGCAAACCAGTCCTTGCTGCCATCCCCATCCTTTACTGACTGACTCAAATCTTACCGCCTCATAACAGTTACCTCCTCCCCATAACGTGACTTTCCGAGAAGCAGTCATTGGTTGGCTGCACTGTCAATACTCCTTCCCATAAAACTCAGTAAAACCTTTACTGATGTCCCTGTAAGAAAATTCACAATTAAGTAAGACAAGCAAAGAAATGGGAATAACATAGGAAAAACCACATACATTGAAACTGCAGAAATAACGTAATAACAAAAATGCTTTTGTCTCAAAAACTTTGTGATAAAGCAAAACTAAGCATATTTTTGGAATCAGCACATCAAACTCCATAAAACAGACATATTACCTTTGCTGATGATTTTTTTTGTGTTGACCAGTGTTATGGATTTAATATTTTTTACATCATCGCTGCAGGACCAGACAGATGGGGACTGAAAAGAAGGCGATGGAGCAGCAGGATATTTAATGGGTGAGTAATGTTTTTTTCTTTATTATATACAGGATCTTACTTGGTGGCTAATTAAAAAAAAATCTCAGGTACTCCCTTTAAGTTAGGGTTCTAGTCTGGGGTCTGAAATTAATGTAGGGATCTGAAATCAATTTAGGGGTCTGGTCTAAAAAATTTTTTATTCTTTTTTCAATGTTATTTTATTGAAGTAATAAAACACAAAAAAAACCTATATAAATGTGTATGGCTGTAAATGTACTGACCCAGAGAATGAAGGTAACAAGTCAGTTTTACCACAATGAACGCTGTAAAAACAAAACCCCTAAAACTATAGTGGAACTGCATTTTTTTTCCCCCGGATTCCACCTCATTCTGATGTTTTTCCAGGTTCCTGCTACATTGTATGAAATAGTAAATTGTGCCATTAGAAAGTTCAACTTGTCCTACAGAAAACAATCCCCCATATGGCTATGTGAACAGAAAAATAAAAACGTTACGGCTTTAGGAAGGCAGGGAGGAAAAAAAACAAACATGGGCCTGGTCCCTAACAGGTTAGGGTAGGTTCACATTCGAAGCCTCGGGATCCGGCCTAGCCAGATAATGCTATGCACCGCTGGGGCCCATGGACTATAATGGGATCCGGCCACTTTCCGTCATCAGTGCCGGCTTTTAGGGCTCAGTGGCCACAAGTACCACCCATTTCATGCATTAGGGACCACTAATTGCGGTCCCTCAAAGCACGAGCACCATCCGTGTGGCTGCCACAGACCGATTCAACTTGAATGGGTCTGTGATCCGTCAGCACTGCAAAAAAATAGAACGTTTTATTTTTTTGCGGTGCAGAGGCACGGACAGAAAACCATGGAAGCGAAGATTGCATCCGTGATGCGATGTCGATGCCCGTATATTGCGGGCACTAGCAAACAGTCGTGTGCACGAGCCCTTAGCTAGACAAAAACCATTGCATGCACCCCTGCCAGATCCCATTACAGTCTATGGGGTATGCAGCACTATCCGGCAATGAACTCCAGCAAGCGGTCCTTTGTCTGAACAACCTGATGTCACAAATGTGAACATACCCTTAAACCCTGCCACGGAAATGCTGCTAATCATGGCAGGTCTACCCACTTATGGACAGGGTTTATGTAAGCAACACCTATTCTCAGCCTGAGTCACTTAGATTTGCCAGGACTGGTAGGCTAGGGCTACACGACGACAATTAGTCGCGCAACATGCTGCGACAGTTGCAGGAAAAACCCATCTTGGATGGAGTTTTTGCGACTGTCGCATCGCAGTATGTCGCATGTCGCAGTGCGACACCACAGACTTACATTATAAAAATTGTCTTTGTGTAGCCCTAGCCTTATGGACAGTCCTTGTGAATTCAGGACTGTTGGCAACCATGCAGTTTTTTAAGCCAAAATCAGGTGTTGACCATAAAGGGAAGAAAGGACAGAGAATACTCCTGTTAAAAAAAAAAACACTCCTGTTTTGCCTACCAAAACTGCATTAGAAAACCTGAACAACACCTGCCAGTGTGAATATGCCCTGACATCTATAATGGCGCTAGTAAAGTTTCTTCACCGCCCCTTCCCTGTCCTTCCAGTGTGTGGCCAGTAGGTGGCAGTGTTCCTTCAGCTGACGCCTGTGTTGCAGGAAGCTGCTTTAGTACTTCCAGGTGACGCGTCCCGACCTCCTATCTGTCATGTTCTCCGCTTGAACGCAGTAAGTTTTCTGTGCGATATATCTTTGTGGAGGCTATTAGCGCGATGTGCTGCAGCCAGGCGCTCTTCACCACGTATAGCACAGGTAGCATGTGGTTGACGCGTGCTCAGTGTTATATCTATCCTGCTAGTTGTACTGGAAGGTGATCTTGTGACGTCATAAGCTGTGGTGCTATGTACTGCCGCAGCCTCCCATACACGCCCCGTGTCACCCCCTGTGTATTGTTCCGGGCGTAATATTGGAACATTCCATTCCACCGCCCACGTCACTTCTAGTCCCTCCCCCTGTCATTGAACGAATTCTCTGGTCTTGTGTAACCACGTGGTTTGGCCGTAGGTGTCACACAACTCGCTGTGTCAGGGGCCCGCCCGTTCTCTTTCTCCTCCCCCTGGTATTGTAAAGCTTGCAGGTGAGTAGAGAACATGGCTTCCTGCGGCTCTGACTGGTATGTACAAGTAGTGTGAAGTAATGTTCCACCCAGCATGCTGGCAGTTACAGAGGGGTCTTGCTTAGATTTTCAGGACCATAAAAAATGGTATAAGAATAAGCTGTGACCTTATCTGAGAAAAAGGGAGTTGACCGAGGAAACATGACATTTTTGGGGCAAAACCTCATTGTATGGGTAGGTCAGCAAGGAAGTGGCATAAGGGAGAGGAATGTGAGGTACCTGGCGAGTTGCGCCATATTTATCATGTTCTATGTGTCAGATTGAAAAGGAGGGCTGCAATTTGCGCCGTTTTCTGGTTTGTAAGTACACGGCCAAATGTAGCAAATCCACAGCAGAACAGCACGAAATCTGGCATCGCATTGCGAAATCTGGTTTTCCACAGGGACGTTGTGGCCATGATCACAACGGGTCCTTGGCGGCTGTCAAATACAGGTAAAACCTGCAGCGTAAATTGACAGGATAGTGATTGAAAGGCTGCAGTGGAAGTCAGTTTGCATTTCTCTGCAGCATGAGGATGATATTTCTGAAATGTCATCTGCTTCACTTGTACTATGAATGCGACGGATTTTGCACACAAAGTTCATTTATGGGAATCCGTCACCATTACACTATGTGTGGCCGAGCCCTAAGGGTAAGTTCACATTTTTGGAGCTGATTTTGAGGTGGAAACGGTCCAAAATCAGTGCAAAAAAAAAAAAACTGTGTGTGAGCTGGCCCTTAGGGGGACATGCACTTCACAGCTTTTTCTGCGGAATTCTAATGCGGACTGCTGCGTCCTTTCTGCCTCCCGTACATCTCAGTGTAGGCTTAAAGGGGCAGTCCCCATCACAGACAATGGGGGCATATGCCCCCATTGTCTGATAAGTGCAGGTCACACCTCTGGGATCCGTACCTGCATTGAGAACAGAGTGGGAAAAGGTGCGCAGCCACCCTCCATTCATTTCTATGGGGACGCAGAAAATAGCCGAACGTTGGCTTGGCTATTTCAGTTGGCCCCATAGAAATGAATGGGAGCGGTGGCCTCCACTCTCCCGGCTCCGTTCTCTGCGTAAGTGCAGGCCCCAGTGGTGGGACCCACACCTATCAAACAATGGGGGCATATCCTAGTGATATGCCCCCATTGTGATGCAAATACCCCTTTAAAGCATCTCAGAGCTGCCTCCTATTGAGATGCATGGATGGCAAGAAGGAATCGGCCACCGGCGGGTTTTGGCGTGGCTGTAACTCATACACTTTGCTTGTACTGTATTATGCTGCAGTTTTTCCACATGAAATCCGTGTGGGGAAAAAAACGTGTAATCCACACCCTTGGGTTCAATTTACACGTACTGATCATATGGCGTTTGTGTTTTTATAATTTTTTTTTTCTGGATTTTTCCACGATTTTGCAAGAATGCACAATATGTCTGCAACAGGTGAATAGAGCGTGAATGCATGCATCCATCCTATACCACTAGTTCTGAATACCTTCACCCGCTATTGATTGTGCCGATGTCTCCGCTGGGGGGTGGTAAAAGTGATAAAAGCGGCATGAGGGTAATTTCGCACACACGTATTCAGGGTGGAGATACACTTTGTGATGGTGGTGTTTCTCGGACAGAACACTGCTCCTGTGACATAATGAATTATATTTCTGTGTGTCCCTGCCTGACCATGGCTCTACGGAATTGTACTGATCCGAGGTTGGATAGAAACACAGCTTTATAAATCGTGCTGTCCGGGAAATACCGCTGTCCCGCGCTGAATACGCTTGTGTGAAGGGTGCGTCCACGCGGTCAGGTTTCCTGATGCAATTTTGAAAGCCAAGACCAGGAGTGAATTCAAAAACCCTCCTTTAGATTTCTCTACTTTTATGATCACGCCTGATATGGGCTTTCAAAACTGCATGCAGAAACCTGACCGCGTGGCCGTACCCTGATACAGCAGTTGGGGTTCAGACTGTGCACTGACGGTATTGTGATCACATTGCTATAGAGAATTCAGGAATAAAGTGGAGGCGAAGGGCAGAGCTGCCTTTTCTAAAGTGAAACTGAAGAATTCCCCTGTTGGAGAAGAACGTGAAATCCCCCGTCTGGTCGGGCCCTGGATTCTGGGGTCGGTTTTATTTTTATTCTTTGAGACCTTGAAGTTGATTTATTAAAGGGAACCTGTCACCTAAAAAATACCTCCCAAGCCTCCAGCATTACCTTAAAGTAGCCAGTAGTAGGTTTCTAAAGCTCCTTTTCTTCCTCCGGTCAGCTGTGCCAAAATCTTGAAAAATAAACTTTAATCCTCTGAACTCGCTATGTCACAGCAGAGTTTGAAGTCAAGGGGGCAGCGGCCTCCTCGCTTCAAGTCAGGATAACCGCGCCCCCTTTCCCTGCCCCTAAGCCTCTGATTGACAGGCAGTTGTTCACCAAAGCCGTCTGAAGTCTTGCGCATGCGCCGACGTCTCTATTCCCTCGATGTGCGCTGAGCATTGAGCCGATGCGCAGGCGCGGGAATAGAGATAGCGATGTACTAGTCTTCAGGCAGCTTTGCTGTCAATCAGAGGCTTAGGGGCAGGGAAAGGGGGCGCGGTTATCCTGACTTGAAGCGAGGAGGCCGCTGCCCCCTTGACTTCAAACTCTGCTGTGACATAGCGAGTTCAGAGGATTAAATTTTATTTTTCAAGATTTTGGCACAGCTGACCGGAGGAAGAAAAGGAGCTTTAGAAACCTACTACTGGCTACTTTAAGGTAATGCTGGCGGCTTGGGAGGTATTTTTTAGGTGACAGGTTCCCTTTAATATTCCACCGTACAAGCGCAGTGTGAACCGTCCATCTTCTGCCAGGCCCAGCATTGTTTCCTGACAAATGAGCTGACTGCGGTGTAACTCAGCGCCTCCTTCATAGATATGAGAAATGCCCCATTGCCAGTTACTGACTGCCATCTTATCAGGGATATCATGGCGTAGCTGACCCCAGGCACCATATTGCTGGGTAGAGCTCATGGGTCAGCTCACGTTTTTAGGATTTTGCACCTAAATCCTCATCAAATCTGCTCATGCACACAAACTTATTTTTTGTCTGCCTCCTGTCCACATTATTGGTTTTTGTTTGTTTTTTGCAGACCCATTCACTTTATTCTCACACCGTGTGCTGTCCGATGCGTATGCCCGTTCTGTGGCCCCGCAAAAATAAAGAACATGTCCTATTCTTGTTCAAATTGTGGACATGATAGGACTCTTCTATTATGGACCAGACGTTCTGCAAAATGTGGAATGCTCGCGGCCGGTATCCATCTTTTGCAGATACGCAATTTGCAGACCACAAAAAAAAAAGGCAATGGCCGTGTGCATAAGCCCTAAAGGGGTATTCCGATTAGAACAAGTTATACCCTATCCACAGCTTAGGGGATAACTATCAGATCGGTGAGTGTCCTACTGCTGGGGCCCCATGACCTGTGGAGTCTCCCTGAAATGGACAGAGCGCTGGTTGGGAAAGCGCACCACCGCTCCATTCATTCCTATGGGAGCTCCGAGATAGCCAAGCGCTGTAGTCCCCTATCTCGGAGCTCCCATAGAAATTATCCTAAGGATTGGTCATCATTTATCACACCAGGGGGGTCCAAGTCCCGGCATCCCCGCCGATCAACTGTTTCAGGGAGCTCTGAAGGTATGGTGAGCGGTGCAGTCTTTTTGAAGACAGCGCTGTACATGGTATAGTGGCAGTGCTTGATATTGCAGCTCAGCCCCATTGACTTGAATGGGCCTGAGCTGCTACTAGGCAATGTGACCAATGTACAGTGATGTCACTGGCCTAGGAAGAGGTTGCAGCGCTCAAGGCTCCTTCTAACAGTCCTGGGGGTCGCATCCCCGCATATAATCGAGAAATATTTTTCGTTGTTTGCACGTTATTTCGATCATTGCTCGGTCGCCTCTAGATTTCTGATCAGACAAGGGAATATAGTGGTGACTAACAATCTATCGGTCAGGCAGATTTGTCACTGAAAATGACCAACCTTGAACATTGATTATACAGGAATTTGAAAAGGATCGCTCTGTTCTATTGATTCTTTGTAAAGTACGCGGCGGGTTTGCCTCCGGTAATTCCTGAACTTCTGACAGGCACATGATGCTGCAGGTTTGCATTTCTCGCTGGGATATTTGGTTGTTTCATTTGTATTTATTTTATGTAATTGTTACAGTGTCTTTGATACTTTCTCTTCATAGCATTTGTTCAGTATTAGACTGTAGATGCTTGGAGTTAGATTTATTTATTTTTTTTGTGCGTTTATATTATTTTTTTAGAGGAATTTGCTAAGAATAAGGCCTCATTAAAGAGGACCTTTCACCACTCCTGACATGCCTGTTTTAATAGCTTCATGCTTTCCTCATGTAATAACAATTCTGGAGCATCTATTCTTATGTCTGTATGTTGTGTCATTCCTTTATTATTTGCACTAGAAGTTATGAATGAATTGCTATTTGTCTTCAGTAAGGGAACAGAGGGGAGGTGACCAGTTGGGGGTGTGTACCTGCACAGACTGAACATGGCAGCACTGATTGGCTAGAGTCAGACTGTGCAGGGACACACCCCCAACTGGTCACCTCCCCTCTGTTCCTTTACTGAAGACAAATAGCAATTCATTCATAACTTCTAGTCTAAATAATCAAGGAAATGGCACAACATGGAGCCATAAGAATAGATGTTCCAGAATTGTTAGTACGTGGGGAATGCATGGAGCTATTAAAACAGGCATGTCAGGAGTGGTGAAAGGTTCTCTTTAACATGACCATTCATTTTTTGCGGCTCGGATGTGGACCCATTCACTTCAATGGGCACTTAAAAGATGCAGACAGCACTCTGTGCGCTATCCTCATCCATTGCTCCATTCCGTGGCCCCACAAAAAAAAAAAAAAGTAAATGTCCTATTCTTGTCCATTTTGTGGACAAAAATAGGCATTTCTGTAGTGGTCTGTCCGTTCTGTTCCACAAATTGCGGAATGCACACAGGCGGCATCTGTGTTTTGTGAACCGTGGTGTCGTGTGCATGAGACTGAACTAATGCATAGGGTTTGCATGGGAGAGTCAGTGGTGGACCTTGGTCACGGAGCGTGTTGAAGGATCACATCCACGGTTACTCAGCGTCACATGACTGGTTGGGCTCAGTCAGATGATGTAGATGTTGCCAAATGTTGTATTGTAATTATGTATAAGTGAACATTATTCTCCACCGCCTTATAGCCTGTTGGAGGATATGGATGACTGAGGGACCCACTGCTCTGGCAGACACATACATTACTGCTGCGCCCATTCATTTTTCCTCCAGCTGATTGCCAAGTCAAGCCGGCTGGAAACAGTTGATAGATGAGACGCCGTCGTGTTGTGGTTGTAACGTGGCTCTAATCAAACTAATTAGGGCTGCACTGTTTACCTGGTCTGTCATGTTAATGGCTGCACGGTATTGCAGGTGCCATGCGGCCTTAAAGAGTACAGACCAACTAAACATTGCAGTGACCACTGTGGCTCATACGGCCGCGTTGCAATGTGCCACATGTTCTCATACTGTAAGGGCCCCTTTACAAGAGTTGATAGATTGAGCCATGATCGGGAATGAGGACGTTCCTTCCTGATCATTTCCTGCTTATTAGATGCATTTACATACAGCCAGGATTGGTAATGTGTGTGTATGAACAGTCCTAAAGACACATTTACATGCTCCAGGGAGCGTTCCTTCCCGTCAGTCGGCTGCTCGTTAAGTGGAGGTAAAGCATGTAAATGCAGCGATCACCTCCACAGTATGAGGAGAAGCAATGGCTGCTGCTATCACTTGTCCCCATACAAAATCATTGCTCTTGGGCAGCAGAGTGCAGTTCAGACATTCTGACCTGCTGCCCGGTTACGGTGATTGAGGTGTCGGCTCCTCTGATCATTTCACCCGCTTCGCTTGTTCTTCCAGTGATCTGCTGCACCTTTAGACAGATTATCAGGAACGAGAGTTCATGGGAACATTTATTCCCGATAACTGGCCTGATATTCGGTCCGTATGAATCCACCTTTACTTATGACCTTTCATCCCCATACAGAATCATTGGCTGCTGGACACACATTCCCAGTTTACACCCAGGGTGAGGTGCCGCCAGCAAACAAGAATTTTTGTCGCTGCATGGAAATGAACGTTAGCTTATTTGTCGGGTGATCAGGGACTCGTTTAAAGGAGCCAGTTATTGTGAACGAACATATATTCCCAATAATTGGTCTGATCCTCAGCCCATGTACATGGGCTCTAAGGCTAGTTTCACACTAGTGCTTTTAGATCCAGCAGGCTTTTCCCTGCATTCCAGTATTGACGGAAGTTGTCGTTCAGCCCCATCACCATAAAGGGGACCAGCGGAGATCCGGCCACAACCCGGCAAATAGGCAGAGAATTGGCCGAATGAAAACCACTGTGCAGAGCAGTTTTCATCCACCTGAGGGTACATTCACACGACCGTGTTGAGTCCTTTCCGTTTTGCGGTCCGCAAATAACTGAACTGCGTGTCCGCATTTTGCGGAAGAATGGCTTCCGAATGTGTTCCGTATGTCTTCCATTTTTTACGGTCTGCAAAAAACGGAAGGTTTAAAAAAAAAAGAGAGAGAAAAAAAGAATAATTCATAGTTGTCAAGGCCTTCAATTATACGGATCAGCAAAAAACGGATAACATACGAAAAACCATTCCGTATGTCATCCGCAAATTCGCGGATCCATAGACTTTAATGGGGCTGCGGTCCGATCTGTGCGGACAATAGTAGGACAAGCTTCATATTCTTGCGGACTAGAAATGCAGAAATACGGATGCGGACAACATACTGAATGTTGTCCACACATTTTATTCACCCATAGGAATGAATGGATCCGCATCTATTCCGCAAAATGCGGAACGGATGCGGATCGGACGCGGATAAAATTATACGGTTGTGTGAATGTACCCTGATTCTCAGCCTGTTTGACGGGTTGCAGACAGATTGCCGCCAGTCCCCATTATAGTGAATGTCAGGTAGCGCCTATCAGTGCCAGATCCAGACATCTCCAGTAGGCTCCGCCCTGCAAGAAAAGCCTACCGGAGATGTCCAACGCTAGTGTGAAACTAGTCCAAGTAGATGTTTTCAGGGGAACCCATTTAATTCAGCAAATATTTCTTGTGCTAATTATTGGCTTTTCTAATTGAACTAAGGGTACTTTCACACTAGCGGCAGCCTGCGGGATCCGTGCTGTTCACCTGCCGAAATCCACTGCCGCTAGTGTGAAAGTAGCCTAAACCGTCGTGATTGATGTACCATTTCAAACCATTTCTTCAGAATGTAAGTGATTCTATGGCAGGGATGAGCAACGTTCGGCACTCCAGCTGCTGTGAAACTACAACTCCCAGCAGGCACACTTACTCGGCTGTTCTTGTAACTCTCATAGTAGTGAACGGGTTATTCTGGGAGTTGTAGTTTCAGAATAGCTTGAGTGCCAAAGGTTGCTGATCCCTGCTCTGTGGTATGGTTGTAAGACGTTTTTAGGTTTTCTGCTGGCTTTTAATTCCTCCTTGTATTTCTCTTGCTGTAGATAAACCGTTCTTGCCAGAGGACATGACATGTAACTGCCCAAAAGTGTCAGATGGTGCTTACGACATGGAACTGGACAGTGACTACTCTGAGGAATCCAGTCGATTGGCGTCATTTGCAAATTTTTCAAGCACCTGTCCTATCTCGGCACCAGCCCTGGCCCGTGCTGGCTTCTATTACACTGGGACTGACGACAGAGTGGAGTGCTTCAGCTGTAAGGCTGTCGTAGAGGGCTGGCAACATGGAGACACAGCCATTGGCAAGCATCGGAAAATCAGCCCCAATTGTAAATTCATTAATGCATTTAACTCGAGCATACAAACCCAAGCTCCGAGCGCCGGTCCTCACCTACTAAATAACTGTGCAAGCTACGACCTGGGTCAGACCTCCAACTCCGATATCCACACTGATTACATGTTGAGGACTGGAAGAATAGTTGATGAATCAGAACCAAAATTCCCTCGATGTATAAATATGTGTAGTGAAGAAGCACGACTCAAGACCTTTCAGAACTGGCCGAGCTATGTGCGCCAGACGCCGAAGGAGCTGGCCAGCGCTGGTCTCTTCTACACAGGCTTCAATGACCAGGTGAAATGTTTCTGCTGTGGAGGAAAGCTGATGAACTGGGAGCCCAGTGACGTGGCATGGACAGAGCATCGCAAACATTTTCCAGACTGCTTATTCGTTTTGGGTCGAGATGTCGGGAATGTAGCAGTGGAGTCGAGCAGTATGTTTAGCAGTACAAGAAGAGTTTCTGACGTTCCGGAAAATCCCTCTATGAGTCAACTGAAGGCTCGGATTGAGAGTTTTGCTAATTGGCCTTCTGCCGTTAACAAGGAGATGCTTGCTAGAGCAGGATTCTGTAGTACCGGTGAGAAAACAGTTGTGTACTTTACTTACAACCTTTTCTCTTAGCTTTTATAGCGCAAGCCTACTCTTTGGTGCTACAGTATACATGGATTTTAGTCACATCACCTCCTGTCCCCAGTGAACAGATTTCACCGTCTCAGACTCTCATATCATAGAAGCCAGTAATCCTATTTCTGTGTTCGCAGTGTGGGAAGAATCTAGGGTACACAAGCATAGAGGCATATGTGGAGGCTTCAGTCCCCATGATATGTATATGTGTATGTATGTGTATATATATATATATATATATATATATCACTATGGTCTTGATCCACAGGTTTGTATTTATTCAAAGGCTTAGGCTGGTTTGACACTAGCATTAGACATCTCCGGCAGAGAGCAGCCAGCTGGAGATGTCTGGATCCAGCATTGCCGGACGCTACCTGACACCTGCCGGGTTGCTGCTGGATCTCTACTGGTCCCAATCATAGTGATGGTGGCTGGACAGCAATGCGGTAGCTTCCGGCAATGCCAAAATGCAGAGAGATCGGGCAGACTGTTCCCTGCTTGAACAGCCTGCTTGATCTAATGGTGCCAGTGTGAACCTAGACTTATTATCACCACTTGTGGATGCTACAGAAGTAAATCATGATAGAAATGTCCATAATATTGGATGTCCTGTTAGTAAGTCTCTTCTATTATGAAGTTTTAGGAAGTAGGTATAAATGGCTCTGGCTATAAGATGCTCTCCACACCTGAAATATTCAGTTTGACCAGTCTGAATTGTTGTGCAGGTCGCCAGGGTTGGTGGCATGGTCCTAAAGGTTCAAGCATTCTGGTGCTGCCCAATGTTTTTCTGTTGTGGAGAGAATTATTATCCACCGATGTCCATCTTCTCTCTATTGTTGGTGTTTTCTTCAACAAAATTGTGCTAATTTTTGAGTATAACTGCTTTAGCGATTGGTGACATTAGTCATGTGAACACCAGTTGTTTTCTATGATCAGCCCCCAAATATAGGAGAATTAAAGGGTTTATCCAGGAAAAGATGTTTATGACTTCTCAGGATAGGTCAGCAGTATCAGATCTACTGGGGTGCTACTCCCGATCCTCCGCCAATCAGTAGGTCAGCGACATCACTGTACATTGGTCACATGTAGAGATGAGCAAATTCAATTTGTACGCTATTCGTACGCATTTGCGTATAGATTAAAATATGCGTATGAATAGCGTACAAATTTTAAAATGCGTATGCAGATACGCAAAAATGGCACTCGAACATGCTCTGCCGAGCATGCTCGCTCATCTCTAGTCACATGGCCTACATGCAGCTCAGCCCCATGTAAGTCAATGGGGCTGAGCTGCAACACCAAGCACTGCCACTATACAATGTACGGCGCTGTGCTTGGAAATCCCTCAGGAGTCTACATTGCTCACCGTAGCTTCCATGATGTGATAATGATGACCTATTCTGAGGATAATACATGAAGATATCGATCGATACTGCGGTATGAATGGCGTGGTGCACGCGTCTCAGGATCGGCGTCCCATGTACTTAGAGATGAATGAAGGACCGGCACTCACGTACTTTTAGATATGCTGTGGTTTATTGTCACACTACAAGTACATGAGTGCCAGTCCTTCATTCTACTCTGAGGATAAGTCATCGTTCTCTTTTCCAGGATAACCCCTTTAATGGGAGCTGAAAATGCCACCACACATTACTGTATAATATG
This sequence comes from Rhinella marina, assembly GCA_900303285.1. Lineage (NCBI taxonomy): Eukaryota > Metazoa > Chordata > Amphibia > Anura > Bufonidae > Rhinella > Rhinella marina. The sequence goes on from ONZH01007772.1 coordinate 155,464, forward strand.
GCCTTGGTTATTTTGGTGGAAAAGTACCCCAACAGTGGAGTTTCTCTTTAAATCCAAACCAAATACCAGAATTTCTTGACTTTTGAAGTAGTAGCCTCACATTTGAAGAAGTTTCTAGCACTAATTTGCCTGTTATAACTTTGCTGGTGCAGACATTTCTGCTTGTAGTAGTGCTGGTTCTTAACGTATTATTGCCTTTGTGTCAGGTGAACGTGACTCCACAAGATGCTTTTACTGTGGCGGGGAACTGAGAGATTGGACTGTGAAAGATGACCCATGGGAACTACATGCAAGATGGTTTCCAGGGTAAGATGTGGCTGATGTGGGAGTTATGGAAGCAGCGCAGTGCTGAACTCTTGGACAGTTCCAGAATTTCACCTCCCTAGGCTGGCATTTACTGCGGTTATTCCCTTATTGGCCAAGATGGGACTACCTAAAATGTGCCACTAAATGCCTAAGGACGCCTTCACACAATGCAGATTATGTACGGTTATTCCACAAAGAAAAGAAAATACCTGCAAAGTATATGAGATTAGACAAATGCATTCTTCTTAGGTGCAGAAATTGACTTACTGTGCGGATTTTGAAATCTTTAGCATGTCAGTTCTGTTTTTCTTTTGCGGATTACACCCTTTTCAATGGAAGGGTGAGATCTACTGAAAATCTGCACCAAAAAGCACCCAAAAATAATTGTTGCAGGTTTATGTGGTGTTTTTGTGCAGATTTTTTTGTGGATTTTGTGTACATTAAGTTGCAGCACATTCACGCACCCTTCAAATGAAGAAAAAAAAATTCTAATACTCACCTGTTTCTTACCCACACGTGACCACCATGGTCAATCGCTGTCCTCTGCATTATAAGACATGAGGACACTGAAGTCAGTAATTGGATCTGCCATGTACCTGAACATCACTGCTGTCTTTTATACAAACACAAGGAGGAGGACCGGAGCTGCAGGGAGGTTTTTTATTTTAGGCATATTTTAGGTTAACTTTGACATCCCCTTTAAGCTGGCCCTGCACATGAGAGGCGGCCAGTTAGTTGTCCTATGGATTAGTTGTATTAATGATTACAGCAGCAACCTAGCAGTGTAAGGGCTCATTCACCCAAACATTAGGGGTCCATGCCTGTGCTGCGGACCGCAAATAGCGAAGGCATGGACCCGAAAGCCAATGGAAGTGCATCCGAGTGTTTCCGTGGTCTCCTGATCCGTGCCTCCGCTCTGCAAATAATAGGGCATGTCCTATCTTTTGCCGTATCATTCAAGTAAACGGGCACGGAGCCCTTACATTTGTGTGAATGAGCCCTAAACTGGCTGACCAGGGAGCTATACTGAACTTCAGCAGAATTCGGCCAATGATTTGCCATTTTGCAGACTTGTATATTTGGCCAACTATGGCCAAAATTTATCAACCAGACAGACCACATTTTCGTCAAACTGTAGTTTGTCAGCCAAAGCTAACCATTTTTTATACAATGGTCTGTCCATTTGGCTAAAACCGGACATTTTAGCTGACTTTTTGCTATATACGTGCACTGTAATGTATTGGGCACATTGAGGAAGCAGATTCTCCTCTGGAAGCAACGTGGCATGTGAAAGAACAACCTCCATGTGCAGGTACGTTGCCCGCCCATACGCCTCTGTTTCAATTCCATGTCTTGTTTTATACCTTTCCATGGTAAAAGGAAATCTACTGAAAATAGACTTGTCCCATTGTGATCACTCACTAGAAGTCCATGATGGCTGTGTTTTCTTTTATGTGCACTCTGGGTAGGTGGCAAGTGTTATCTCCAGGCTCCTGGGAAGACAGCGTAGTCACCTGCCGCTGGTGTGAACATGTAGGTTTTTGTGATGGGGCCAGTAAAGTGTACATTTAATTCTTCTTGTGGTGTCATGAAATTCCAAGGATTCTTCCAGTGCAGGAATTTAACGTACCGTCTATGTAACCATGTAACATACTGTGCTTTGTCATTTTGTGTCTCTGTAGATGCAGATTTCTAATTGAGGAAAAAGGACAGCATTTTATCAATAATGTACAGTTAACCAGGCCTCTGCCAGGCAAGCTGGTAAGTTCCGTTTCCTCCTAACAATGGCGCCTGATACATGATCGCTATTTCATGAGGGACGAGTAACCAAGCTAAGTCAGCGTCTGCTTCATAGATGCGCTAGTCTTCAGATGTGTAATAGTCTGACAATAGCTGACACCTCTGGTTTTCAGTTTTAATTTTTCAAAAGTTAAAGGGGTTTTTTTGAGACTTTTTTTTTTTCTGATGACCTTTCCTCAGGATAAGTTGTCAGCTTCTGATCGGTGGGGGTCTGATGCCCAGGACCCTCGCGAATTAGGCTGTAGGAGAAGGCATCGGCACTCACAGTAGTTCCTTGGCCACCTCACCACTTTCCCTAGGCCATGTAACGTCGCGTTCATCGGTCACATGTCCTAGGAGCAGCTCAGCCTCATAGACGTGAATGTGGTTGAGCGTGATACCAAGCAGAACCGCTATACAGCGTACGGCACTGTGCTTGGTGAGCTGAGAGAAGGACACAGTGCTGGTGCCTTCTCAAACGGCTGATAGGAGGGTCTTGGGTGTCAGACCCTCACCAATCAGTATGAAAGTCTTGAAAAACCCCTTTAGTCTGCTATCCACATTCAATAAATGTTTGCTGGACCCGCTGATAATCTAAAGTGTGGGGGGGCCACTCCAAGGGGATGTTATTCTAGCTGCCCGATCCCTTTCTAGTCTCATGCCGTGGCTTCTTGTCTTCTTCCCCATTGAGAACATATGCCGAATCCTTGGCCAGGTTAGGAGTGATAGCAGTCAGCCAGACAAGTGTTTGGTGAACAGTTACATGCAGATTTCCTGACCACATTGGTGTCACATTGGACAGAGCTCCATGTAATGTGTATGGAGACACCAGATTTCACCTTGCCCAATCCTTTGTTCCCACGTGGGATACACTGATGACCGAGGCTAATTCCCATTTATTCACACTTGTCTCTAATGGGGTTCATTACCTGATTTCTCAAGCACATACACGCCTGCATGGTAGGAACACATTTATAGGAATCAAACACTCCTGGAAAAACTGATACAGTCCATTATATCTTGTGCTGGGTCCACAAACCAGCAGGAAGGTATTAAGTGATTTACAAGGAGCCTGTTATTGTACATGTCGCCCGATCTGGGGGGCAGCATGTTATAGAGCAGGAGAGCTCAGCAGCTTGGCTTGTAGCTTATTTTTTTTCTTATTTGAATTCTTGCTCGTTCTTGGCTTAGGAGTCCAGTGGGCGGTCCTACTTAGAAAACTGACAGTCGCTATTAAGACCACCAACTGCACTCCTAAGACCAGAGTGGGCAGGTATTAAAATGGGTGAATAACAAGTTCTACTGAATCTTTTTGTACAAGTATATCTGCACATCAATCTGCTCGGCTCGATGGGATGTGTACAATGGGGCAGGTTCCCTTTAAAAGGTCAACAGTAACGGTATTCTTAATGCAGCAATGTAACTTTTAAAATATTTTTTTTCTTTAGGAAAGTGGCACCCCACCTGCTTTACCTGAAGGTAATAAAACACTTACATACTTTTCTTTTGCCAAAACCAGAAATGGCAGCGCACATTCCAGTTTTCCTCCCTTTAGGATCCACTCCTAATTATCCAAAGTTCCCTATGTCAATCTGGACTTAAAACTATGTGCATCCCTCTTACAATTACGATTCTGGAGCATCTATTCTAATGACTCTGTGATGTGCCATTCCTTTATTATACCTGCTAGAAATTGTAAACGATTTGCAATGGAAGTCCAGATGGGTGTTACCCATTGGGGATGTGTCCCTGCAGTCTGACAAAGGCAGCACAAATCAGGGACACCTACCCTATTGGTAACACCCATCTGGACCTTCATTGCAAACTGTTATCAATTTGTTCATAACTTCTAGAAGGGATAATAAAGGAACAGCACACAATAGTATTGTTATTACATAGAGAATGCAACTAGTTACTAAAAAGAACATGTCAGGAGAGGCAACAGGTCCTCTTTAATTCTTCCAGTACAACTATGTTTAAGTTGTGCATTATCAAGATCTTTGCTTGCTGTGAGTTTTTTTTGTTTATAGCCATGGGACAGAACTGAGGCTTTGCATCAAATGGATCCAGATTTATCAAACCTCTGTAAGCTGAATATATCAGCGCATTAAAATCGTTGTGGATTTCTTCGTGGAAAACAATGAAAGAAGCACCACCATGGCGGCCTTTTTTCCCACCACTAAATTGAAATCTGCTTCTGAAGTGGCATGTTGGTGGATTTTGCCAGCAGTTTGAAAAGTGGCTTTATAAGCATTTTAGAGGCGTTTCCACCACCAAACACACTTCTGAATGATCCCACCCAAGAGCTGAATAAGAAAACCTCTTCTAAAAACTCTTCTAAACCCACAGCCAAATACTTCTCTAAATCTGCCACCAAAACAGCCTCAATGTCAATCATCCAGTTTGACATCAGTGCAGCCAGGCTCTGACCACGGCAGTGACCAACTCCCCTTACGTCATGACAAATTGTCGCATGATGCAAAGGTATCCGATCTCCGCCTCGGCCAGTGATTGGCGGCAGCGATATCAATCTGGATTTTAACATTGAGGGAGCTCAGCAGAACATCTTAGGTCTGGAGTAGAATGTGCGGAAAGCCGCCACGGGGAAGCAGCATCTTACCTTTATCAAGTATGTGTGGGGAAGGGGGGGGGTGTTGCGAACACCATCCCCCACCGCAGTTCTTGCACAATCCCTTTAATTTCGAGGTATAGGATTTTTGGCTTTATCTGGGACAACACACTTCTGTCCTAGAAACGTCCCAGATTACTTGTGCCGCCCAGGCATTCTCTGGTGGGCGCTCTTTGGCACAGAAAGAGGAATTTACGTGTGAGTGGCATCTAGTAACTTCTGCGTAGGTGGAGAAAAAAAAAAGCAATCTGGTTATATAAGGAAGGGAATGGCCGGCTGGCACTGGCATGGCATTGCTATCTTTGGGTGTAAATGAATACTATTGGAAAGCTTGTGCTCGAGTCTTATGTGATTATTCAGATTTCATTACTGTCTCCTACATGCACATCACGTATGTGGCCCATTCTGCCTTCTGCATAACATGTACATAACGGTGATGAAGCGGGCAGCATATCTTCTGGAGGGCAGCTGTGATTGACAGTTCATGCCCTCTCTGCCAATCAGGCATAATGAGGAGTCGTGTATCAATGTCAGTCATTGGGGGAGGGGGTTGCCGGCACTATTTCAGCTTTATTTCAGCATATTTTCCTAGCTAAATACATCTTGACTACTAACTGATTCCCTTTCAAGAGACTGGAGACAGTAAATTCTTCGGTGGCATCGGCTCGCCGCACAGTGAGGGTGGATAAAGGGCACGGTCTCCTGGGCAGTGCTGACATTCCCCGAGATAACCAGGGGATTCATCTCTACCAGATATGAGCTGATGGAAAACTGTCCGCGCTATTAGTTTCTCTGCATTTTAATGGAACTGTGTCTCTCTTTAGACAGTGAATTAGTGAAGAACCCTTTGGTGAATCATGCACAGCAAATGGGATTTCAGTTAGAAGAAATTAAGAAACTTATGTTGAAAAGAATAAAAAACACTGGAAAAAACTACTCATCCGTCGAAATTCTGGTCTCAGACTTATTAAACTCTCAATCTGCAAACCGGAACGTTAAGCCAACAGAGAAAGGTAAGAATATATAGGGAGTGCACAGTCTGTGGGTTCTTAAAGGGGTATTCCAGCGAATGTGATATTCTGGTATGTCATAAATATATGACGTCTGTGACCTCTGACCACAAATAGAGGCATAAGAGGACCTGTAACCTTACCTAACCTGTCTATTTAAGTCTGGCACATCTATTTTTATGACTCTTTGATGTGTCATTCCTTTATTATGAATGATTTACTAGCAGTTTTCAATTAAGCTACAGGTGGGTGTTACCAGTTGCACATTTTGACACTATCCAGTGAGTGCTGTCAGTATCAGACTGTTCGGGGACACACCCTCAACTGGTAACAACCAGCTGGACCTTCATTGTAAACTGCTAACAATGAATTCATGACTTCTAGTAGGAATAATAAAGGAATGGCACAAACTAGAGCAATATGAAAAGATGTTTCATAATTATTACATGAGGTGTAATTAGTCACTTAGAGTACTTTCACACTAGCGTTTACGTTTTCCGGTATTGAGAGCCGTCATAGGGGCTCAATACCGGAAAAAAACACTTCAGTTTTGTCCCTATTCATTCTCAGTGGGTACAAAATTGAACTGAACAGAACGGAGTGCTCCAAAATACATTCAGTTATGTTTGGTTGCATTCCCAGACCGGAGAGCAAACCGCAACATGTTGTAGTTTGCTTTCCGTCCTGGGATGCTGAGCAAGATGGATCCGTCATGACCCACAATGCAAGTCAATGGGTCTCGCACAATCTGTCACAATAGAAAACGGATCCGTCCTCTGTTGACTTCCAATGGAGTTCATAACGGATGCAGATGGTTGTATTATCAGTAACGGAAGCGTTTTTGCTGAACCCTGCCGGATCCAGGAAAAACGCTGGTGTGATAGTAGCCTAAAACGGACATGTCAGGAGAGGTTACAGGGAACCTGTCATCAGCTTTATGCTGTCCTCACTGAGGGCAGCATAAAGTAGTGACTGATATGCTGATTTCATCAATGTGTCACTCATGAGCTCAAAGTGGTTGCCAAGAACCAGCATCATAATCATTTCAGCCTGGGTCTGGGAAAGAGTCACGTCTGGTCACGAGCTCCTGCTCTTGGGCTGTGGAAGTGATGTATCTGCCCATAGACTTGACCAAAAACCTGGTATTCAGACTGAAGGACGTAGGACATGTCACATGACTGGATCCAGGGCCCCTGATCCAAGCAAGTTTGAGACGGTAAATAAATTGCAAACTTTCTTCTGCAGGCAAGTTAGGATTAATTAGGGTGGATTCATGGGCCGTTGGTGGTCTAGGGCATTGATGGTGAAACTTTTACAGACCGAGTGCCCAAACTGCAACCTGAAACCCACTTATTTATCGCAAAGTGCCAACACGGCAATTTAACCTGAATACTGCAGTCCAGTATAGTATATCTTCCATGTACTTTATCATTTAGCTATAATAGCTGCTTACATTCAGTGCGCTGCCTGTGCTGTTCATAGTGCACCCTGTGCTGATGAATGGCAGGAATTGGTATGCCTTAGACTTTGTCCAGGGTTGCGGTGCCCACAGAGAGGGCTCTTAGTGCCGCTTCTGGCATCGGTGCCATAGGTTCACCGTCAGTGGTCTAGGGCATGTATGATGGTACAATTGCATTCATTCTCCACTCTTTGTTATTGGAACCTGTAATCAGCTTTTTGACAGACCTGCTGTTAGGATGTGAAAAAACGCAAAGCTGGCGCGCCATAGGGTAAGGCTTATATTAGATCTGCAGATCACCTAGGTGATTGTCAGGAAGGAAGCACTACTTCCCGGCAATCGCCTGCTCGTCAGTGGAGGAGACTGCTGCTATTGCATGCAGTGATCTCCTCCTCAGTATAGGGAGGAACGATCGCTCATGCCCATATTGAATCTTTGTTTGCCAGAAAACAATTTTTAAAACTGCTAAAAGATTCCAATCAGCGGCAGTATTACACTGCCAGATCATTGCTAATGAGGGTTCATGCAAACGCTTGTTAGCAGTGATATTCAGGATTATCTGCCCCTCTAATATAAGCTTTAGTAGGTAAAGACAGATAAATGTATAATACGCTAATTAGTCTTACCCTGAGCGGTTGTGCAAATGTAGGCAGAACTCTAGAAAGCGTGTACAGTGATGGCAGTGGAGCTCCTCTGCTGCCGGTACAAGGTGTGGTTTCCATCTGGAAACAATGGGATGTGGATTTACTGCGGTTTTCACATACAATCCTAATGAAATTTCAGCTGTGTGAACATACCCTTGCAGCATCCAAAGGTACAAGGTGTGGTACAGTTCTCTGGTACACAAAGAACTCGTGGAGGTGATGAACAATAGTCCTTTATTATTGCAAGCTGAAAACAGAGTTTAGGGGAACACAGACCATTGGTTTTTGCATGCTTCTTTTTTGTATCTGAAGAAGGGGACTGTTCCCCAAAACGCATTGTTTTTAGTTTGCAATAATAACAGACTATTGTTCATCACATCCAAGAGTCCATTGTTAGAATCCTTGTTAACATTCATATGGGTATGGATTTTTTATTTTTTTTTCCCTGCGTGGATATGAAATCTGTGAGAGAAATCACATCCAGGTAGCAGACTAACTCCATTGAATGGGTCCCACCCCAAATGTACTTTTGGTTTTTCAGACGTTTTTTTTTTTTTTAGCCATTGTGAACACATCTTTCCTTAAACATGAAAATTATTGTTAAAAAAAAAATAAAAAATTACCCCAGCACTCCCATTCCAATGCTTGCCATATCCCCTGCCAGGCCCTGCTTCCTCTTGACCGCTCAGCTAACCACTGCAGGGCTGATCTGACATACGTCCCCAGAATCTAAATCTCCAGAGCAGATTCTGAACAAGCAGGGAATTCTGGGAAATTGAGCCAAGCATCCCAGAAACTTTTCAATGTGCATGAGAATTAACTATAATCCTTGTACTGAAATATCATTTGATGGGCAGTCCCTGCCATTCAGTTTATAAACCTATAGGATTTTTAACCTGCACCGTCTCACATCATGTTACATTTTCTGTTTTACATTTTGCAGAGAACAGCATAGAAGAAAAGTTGAGGAAACTGGAAGAGGAGAAAATATGCAAAGTGTGTATGGACAAAGCAGTGTGCATGGTGTTCATCCCTTGTGGTCACCTGGTGGCATGTGCTGCCTGTGCCGAGGTCCTGGATAAGTGTCCTATATGTTGTACTATCATAGAAAGACGGCAGAAAATTTTCATGTCGTAAAGGTCAGCCGTCTTTCAATCTTAGCTTTAATTCTAAAGTTCTAGGGATTTCTTGTTTGTCTTTTATTTTTTTTAATAAACCTTTAATACATAAAGGATCGTAAAAGTCGCCACCCCGTGTTTGCACTGCATAATCGTGTAGCCCATAGATGTCTCCTGTTCTGCAGCGTCTATGCCGTAACCGTGGGTTCATGAGACCCCCAGACAGTAAACCCCTTGTAGGCTAGACTTACACCTAGACCTTTTAATGACACTACAAAAAGATCGCTGTGCATTGGAAATGCATCAAGTAGCATGAAAATCTCTTCAAAAAGTCAAGGGAATTGCCAGTGATTCATTTTTTTTAATTTTATTTTTTTATTTATTTATTTTTTTAAACCATTACACACTGGGATTTCTGTGCTATTAGAAAAAGTAATAGGTACTTTTATCTCTCATTAAATGGATTTTCCAAGTTTACAGTTTTGGGAGGCAAAATGCAGGAAGGTTGTTAGAATAATTAATAAAACAAAAACTTAAATTCACCATCTGAGCCCCTCCGATTCAGTGCCACCACTCTGTCCTCCCACAATGCTGTTGCAGTGACTGGCCAGTATATGGCCGCAGTGGCGTGCAGCAGGAGTCCGCTGAGGTTGGTGATTGCCTAGTATATCGACATGTCACCACTACAGCCAGAATATTGCATCACAGCTGAAGCCTAGAGGCAGCGCAGAATTGACGGGGCATTCAGAAAGGTGAGGGGTTTTTTTTTTTTTTTTTTTTAATTCTGCTAACCGCCTCTCTGCAGTTTGCCCAGAGAAGATTTGAACTTTGACAACCCTTTATTAAGATACCTACACACACAAACTGTCTGGTGTTCTTTCATGTTACATGTGCCTTTTATGGCATTGTTTTCTTCACGTTTGGACGCTTTTTTTTTACTCTATGAGAAGGATATGGGATAATGCCTGAACAAATGTCAGTACACACAATATGCTGTGGTTTTGAAAATACATTAGCAACACAAAAAACACAATGCAATTCAAAAAAAACACAGCTAGAAAAAATGATGTGTACAGATTTCTAACTCCATAGACGTTTTTCAGAAAAAAATCCACACCAAATAATGTCAAGAAAACATGGCAAAAAAACCCACAAAAGTCAGCATAACACCAAACAAAACTTTATAAACCCAGCCTTAAGCCTCATTCACGTGTCTGTGCTTAAATCCGTGAAAATGTGGTCAATGATGCCTCCGTGAAGATGTCCGTGATGGATCCGTGTTGGGTCAGCGTTTCACTGACACTGCACAGCTGAAAAATAGTTTTCAAAGCATCTCTCCCTAATGATCTGTGAAACATGGAAGGCATCCGTGTTGCATCCGTGGTTTTCCCAGACCCATAGACTATAATGGTCGTGATGGATCCATGAACATGGACAAAATAGAGAATGTATCTGTGCTAAAACACTGATATGTGAATACACACATTGAAATGAATGGGGACGTGTGCTGTCCGTGAAACACTGACGTGTGAATGAGACTGTAAGGTTGAAATAAAAAGTCTCTCTACAAAAAGTCTAGGTGTATCCCTTGCTAAGAAACCATTCAGCAGCCTTTTCCCTGGGTTGTCTGTCTACTCCTACCTCTCTGATATATTGGTATTCAGTAAAGCGGAGGACTGCAGAAAGCTTAGGACATCTTAAAATCACTTACTACATTTTGTTTTATGATGTCTTTTAATCTTTCTCATTTTATTTGTATAATTGAGGTGATAAAATTTTAGCTTCTCACTGACGATAAAAGTTCAGTTTTATTAGTGGATCCAGTGGGTAAAGCTTCACTTGGTCACATGTATATATGCACTAAAAATGAAATGTGTACATTTTATGCCGTGTCTGTCAGTTTGTAAATCTTGAAAATGTGTTCCAATTTAGTTAGCAAAAAAGCCCTACTTTATACACTCACTTGCCTTAAAGGGGTTTTCTGAGATTTTAATACTGATGATCTATCCTCTGGAGTGGGGTTCCGACACCCGGGGCTCCTGTGAGCGGTGCAGCCTTCTTATGCTTTTCCTTGGCTGAGTGACGACATGTTGATGTGGCCTAGGAAGCAGCTCAGCCCCGTTCAAGTGAATGAGCGCTGTGCTTGGCGAACTGCAATTGAGATCAGTTAAAAAAATCCTGGAAACCCCTTTTAAAGAAGTTTTTTAGGACTTCTAGTTGCTGAGCTGCAGTATGCAGCAGAAACTATACAATGTATGGAGCCTCCTGCTTCGGCTCTGTACGCTGTATCGTGTCTGGGAGCTGATTAGTGGGGTGCTGGGATTTCGGACCACATGGATCTGATATTTATGACCTGTCCTGAACGTAGGCAATCATCATCTAAGTCCTAGAAAACCCCTTTAATTGTAAACCACAAATGATCAAAAGTGGTGGCATGTTAGATTTCTCACTGCCCAAGCCGAAGAGAACAGTCTGTCTATGACAAAGTTGTTTTAGCATGATGTATATGATCGGCTAGAGCTACACAGTGCCTGGGAGTTGTGGTTAACTTACAGCTGTAATGCTGCTCCAGTTATTACCTATGAGGATTACCTTCAATGGGTTGTCCAGCTGTTAATATTGATGACCTATCGTCAGGATCGGTCATCAATATCTGATCGGCAGGGGTCTGATCACCTGTTTATAAAAGGCAGCTTCCTCTTCATTACACTGCTCCATGATTTGCCACCTTTGCCTATAGACCAGTGTTTCCTAACCAAGGTTCCCTGGCTGAAAGTTCCAATTCAAATACAAGTAATAATAGGTTAATCTTCAGATCATTTAAAGATGCCTAGAATGGGGTGGATGATACATTATACAAATTACAGACATTTAATAATCTGTCTGAGGTAAGTGCATTGCACATTGTGGTCAGTTTGGTCCATCATTATGTAATGCAGCAGTTATGGGAGGCAAATCCACCCAAAAGTAAAATGAAAATGCAAGTACCTTTGTGATATTTCTTTCTCCACACGCGTGTGAAAATTTCATGACAATATTAAAATAAAATTGAATCACTTTATTTGCAATTCAGTTTTTCACTCAAACTTGGGTAATTTGTGGCACAAAGTTTTATTTTCATTTCATTTTCATAACCATACTGGTATGTCATGGTCACATCTGCAGCATATTAAAAGGAAACGCTAAATACATATTGCATTTCATGAAGTCAAAGTGAAGTTTGAGTTTTCTTTTCCGGTTCAGCTTTATCTTAGATTTGGTCATGAAATACCAGTATGGAAATGAAATGACAAAAAGCTTCTTTTTAATTTTTCATTTTTTGTGTCACAAATTACCCACACTTGAATGAAAAACTGAATTGCATATTAAAGGATTTTATTTTGTCATGACATTTTTACATGTGTGGAAAAAGAAACATCACAAAGGTATTTTTTGCATTTACATTTTATTTTTGGCTGGATTTGCCTCCCATAGATGGTGAGAGGTTGAGAAATGTATGTTCTTGCAACGCGGTGTACAACAACATGTGTGCTCAGTAGTAGAGGTCCCTCGTGATCCACCATGGTGAAACCACTAGATAGATGTCAAGTTACAACGGCTGGAGTTGTAAACAGGAAGTCTTTGACTGCGTCAGAATTATCACAGTCACTCAGGTTGTTTGAGAAATCTAGCGCATCTGTGCAAAAATGTAAGCTTCATTTCTTTCAGATATTTAAGACAAACTTGGTGCAAAAAGATGCATTTTGGCCATGCCCCCCTTCTTGAGAAACCAGACCCATTCAACTTATCTGCGTCCCTTTCCTTGTCGAGTGTGGCTAAAAAAAAATTAAAATTTACATTTAAAAAATCCAGTTGCACAGTCAGTATGTCATAGTAGAACAACTTTGTCATTGACGGTCTGTTCCTCTAGTGATTCTCGGATACTGGTCCTGCTTACTGGTGGAACTGTGGACACAAATCAGACTGTTTGGATTCAGGTCCCTTTCCCACCCTCAAGTTCTTATTCACCTTCACATTGTGGATATCTCCTTTGTTATTTTGGAGGGATGGTTGCCTATGGCACATAACCAAGCAACCTCCCCCAAGTTAAAGGGGTTGTGTCATTTCAGCAAATAGCATTTATTATGTGGAGAAAGCACCAGTCCATGTAAGCGCCCACGGTCCCAGCCACCAGAGAGGCCAGCACTTTTTTCTATAGTGTGCGAGCACGGCCACTGCTGCTGGATTGCAGGGTGGTCGTAACCATGGAAACAAGCAGTGTATAATGTGATGGAAAAATGAATCCAGCCAGCGGAGGAAGCAATGTGGACAATCACAATACATTAGTAAGTGGCTTGTGTGAACATTTTATACATAATAAATGCCACTTGCTGAAGTCACACTACCCCTTTTTAAGGCTGTATTAGACTGGTAGAAATGCTCGTTAGCGATCTGGCTGTGTAGTAATGCAAACGCTCATTCATCGAGCAATCCAGGTCTTTAAACTGTCAGCGGGAGATGGTGCTGTGTAATCACGATCTGTCTATATGAGGACGAGCGATGACATTTTTGATCGCTCCTCCCCCTACTGAGGAGGAGATCGCTGGATGTATTAGCAACGGTATCCTCCACTAACTAGCAGGTGATTGCCAAGAAGGACCGCTTCCCTCCCAACAGTCCCCTGCTACATTGCTGTATGTAATACAGCCTTTCCTCTAGGACTTATTACGTCTGCTGCAAACCCATGATCCAGTGTGTTTTCTATGCATACTCCCAGATAGCTTATAATTATAATTAGGCTTCAGCGAATCGGGTTCGGATTGTTGTATCCAAAACTGATTCATTTAAGAACTTTGCTTACAATATCTCCTCCTTAGCGCACTAAAATGTATGTGCTCGCAAAAGGCTTGAAAATCTTGCTGCAAATAACGGGAGACTTGCTTTGTCTCACGTCTACGTTATATTTCGGGTTTTGCGCATATAAATTACTGTTTCAAAATCTCATTAACGAAGCCAAGCTCATCTTCAGATTTTGAAACAGTAATTACCGCACATCACCGAAGTGTGACATCATAGACGCGAGGCGAAGCAAGTCTTGCATTATTTGCAGCAAGATTTTCAAGGCCTCAGCGGAGCCTATACATTTTGGCGCGCTTCGGAGATAATATTGTAAACGAAGTTTTCAAGCAAATCGGGTTCTGATAGATCAAACCGTACCGGATTCGTTCAACACTAATTATAATATCATGGAACTTTGTGCCAAACGCAGCCTAGCAGGCAAGTTTTCACAATGTGGGATTCCACATAAGACTTTGAAGAGGAATATTATTTTTGGTAAGCAATCCTATAACACACAATATATATATCACACAATTAACGTTCATTTATTTATTAATCCTCGGTAGGCATTTCATAGATCCCCCTGCATAAAGTGCACTTTTGTCTTCTTAAAGGGTTTCTGTCACCAGTTTTGGGCATATAAAACAGGATGACATTTGCAATGTGCAAATGTCACCTGATGCCCAAACTGGTGATCATTTTTTATGGTGCCCCGTTTTTGAAATAAATCAACTTTTGTGGTATGCAAATGAAGCTTACTAGGTGCAAGGGGCGCTAACCCTGCACCTAGTAAGCGCCGTTTTCCTACCTTTATTCACGCCCCCTTTGTTGTGATGGACAGGGCCAGGCAGCTCGCTCTATCTGCTCCTGGCCCTGTCCGTGCTGAAAATCCCGCGCCTGCGCCGTTCGGACTTCATTCGGCGCAGGCGCAGTGAGTGCCGATTGCTGCCGGGCTCCCGGCTTCCTCACTGCGCCTGCGCCGCCTTCTCTTCTGGGTGTTCTGTGACGTCATCGGCGCAGGCGCAGTGAGGAAGCCGGGAGCCCGGCAGCAATCGGCACTCACTGCGCCTGCGCCGAATGAAGTCCGAACGGCGCAGGCGCGGGATTTTCAGCACGGACAGGGCCAGGAGCAGCTAGAGCGAGCTGCCTGGCCCTGTCTATCACAACAAAGGGGGCGTGAATAAAGGTAGGGAAACGGCGCTTACTAGGTGCAGGGTTACCGCCCCTTGCACCTAGTAAGCTTCATTTGCATACGACAAAAGTTGATTTATTTCAAAAACGGGGGCACCAGTAAAAAAATGATCACCAGTTTGGGCATCAGGTGACATTTGCACATTGCAAATGTCATCCTGTTTTATATGCCCAAAACTGGTGACAGAAACCCTTTAAGTGCACTAAGAACAAGCTGCTATTCATATATACAAACCTCTAATCCCTTGCTTGTTCCCTTATTTCTCTTGACTTATGTTTTCATGTACATCTTAGATTCTATTTTGTTATATTTCTGTACATTATTAGAATGAAACAATATCTGTAAATTGGGTTATTGTACACACTGTGTTTCTTGTAAATTGTTCTTATGCTTGTAATGCTGCTAATATACATAATTTCTTGTAAATGCTTTGTCTGCGATACAGTCTCTGTATAATGAAATGAATTTAATATAATATAGAGGTTTTTAGCTTTCAAAGTTGTTACATAAATCTCAAAGAAACTTTGTAATATCAGCCTTGTTTCTATCATCTCCCGTTTAGCTCTTCGCTCTCGGCCAGCGATGTCAGTGATGGATGTTTCTATTCTGGTTGTCATGGCCATGTCCTACAACGTTACTGAGATTTATACATGTACATAATTATGGCCAAGGTTATTATGAAAACGTCCATTGCTAGCTGTCTTTAGAGAGCAGGGCACTACAGAAGCAAGGCTCATATATGGCTTAGGCCACTTTCACATGGTCAGTGTTTTACATCAGGATTTGTAAGCCAAAAACAGGAGTGGATCCAAAGCTCAGAAAAGGCACAATTACTTCTATTATACCTTTTCTCTGTAGGTTCCACAACTGCTTTTGGCTTACAAATACTGACCTTGTGAAAGTGGCTTTAGTGATTTATTTTTTGTATCCTATGATAAAAATAACTTTATAATGCAAACTATACATATAATTATTGTGTGCCTCTGTGTATCCTATAACAAACCACCAAAATCTTCTTATAAAAGTGAACATTTCATTTCCTGGGAATGCATTTTGATTTTGGCTTAAAGGTGTTGTCTGAGATTCTGATATTGATGGCCTACCCACAGGAAAGGTTATAAATATCTGATTGGCGGAGGTTAAGCCCCTGTCACCCCCACTGATCAGCTGTTTGAAGAGGGCATGGCACTCCAGTGAGCACTGCGGGCTCTCTCTACGCCGGTGATGTTGCGCTCAATGGTCACATGGCCTAGGCACAGCGCAGTCGCATTCAAGTGAATGGTTTTGCAGCCCAGGGCCAATCACAACAACTGTACAGTGTACCATACTGTGTTTGGTAAGCTATTAGGAGGACACATCAGTAGCAAATTGTTCTCATTTTAGGGGAAAAAAATTCCTTACAAACTCCAATCGGGCAATCAGAATTACTCCCTGGATCAATGACCCCTCTCTAGTAGCTATAACCTGTAATATTATTACCCTCCAAAATACATTCAGGCCTCTCTTGAACTCTTTTAGTGAACTTACCATCACCACCTCCTCAGGCATAGAGTTCCATAGTTTTACTGCTCTTACCGTAAACAATCCTCTTCTATGTTTGTGTACAAACCTTCTTTCCTCCAGGCGCCAGAGCATGTCCCCTCGTCACAGTCACAGTCCTGGGGGTAAATAGGGAGAGATCTCTGTACTGACCCCTGATATATTTATACATAGTTATGAGATCTCCCCTCGGTTGTCTTTTTTTCTAAAGTAAATAACCCTAATTTTGATAATCTTTCTGGGTACTGTAGTCCACCCATTCCAGTTATGACTTTAGTTGCCCTCCTCTGAAACCTCTCCAGCTCTACTATGTCTGCCTTGTTCACAGGAGCCCAGAACTGTACACAGTACTCCATGTGTGGTCTGACTAGTGATTTGTAAAGTGGCAGGACTATGTTCTCATCACCAGCATCTATGCCTCTCTTGATGCAACCCATTATCTCATTGGCCTTGGCAGCAGCTGCCTGACACTGTTTTTTACAGCTTAGTTTTCTGTTCACTAAAATTCCTAGGTCCTTTTTCCATGTCGGTGTTACCCAGTGTTTTACCATGTAGTATGTAATGGTGACTTGCATTATTCCTTCCTATATGCATACCCTTACATTTGTCAAACCTCATCTGCCACTTCTCTGCCCAAGCCTCCAGTCTATCTAGATCCATTTGTAGCAGTGCACTGTCCTCTTCTGTGTTAATTACTTTACACAGTTTAGTGTCATATGCCAGAAATATTTACTGTGCAACATCATTAATAAATATATTAAAGAGAATAGGACCCAATACTGACCCCCTGTGGTACCCCATTAGTGACTGTGACAGTGAGTGTGTACCATTAATAACCACCCTCTGTTTTCTATCACCGAGCCAGTTACTTACCCACATTCTCCCAGTCCAAGCATTCTCACTTTATATACTAACCTTTTATGCAGAACGGTATCAAATGTTTTGTTGAAGTCAAGATATGACATCCATGGACTTACCGCAGTCAAGTGTAGAACTTATCTCCTCATAGGAACTGATTAAATTGGTTTGACATGACCGATCCCTCATGAAGCCATGCTGATATGGTGTTATTTTCATTGAGGTACTCCATGATAGCATCTCTTAGAAAACCTTCAAACAGTTTACCCACGACAGATGTTAAACACACCGGCCTATAGTTTCCGTGCTCTGTTTTTTACCTCTTTTTGAATATTGACACCACATTTGCTAAGTGCCAATCCTGTGGAACATTCCCTGTCAAAATAGAGTTCTTAAATATCAGAAATAAAGGTCTGTCTATGACATTACTTAATTCTCTAGCATACGGGGAGGGGGTATGCCATCTGGTCCCGGCGATTTGTCTATTTTAAACTTTTTAACATGCCACTGCACTTCTTTCTGGGTCAGGCAGGCCACTTTTAATGGGGACATAGCTCATTGGAGCGCTATAGCCTCTTCAAACTGCTGATTTGTGGGAGTACTGGGAGTTGGACCCACATCAGATAATGATGACCTATCTTGAGGATACGCTATCAATCTCAAAATCTTGGACAACCCCTTTAAAATGAATGTACATGTTTTTGTATACAGTTCCTATGCAGACCTATGTATCTGATAACCAACTTAAAGGGATTGTCCCATAACAACAACTTATCCTCTATCCACAGCACAGGACCGGAGAGGCCCCTGACAATCACTAGGACAGAGGCTTGTTGGTTCCCACAAGTTAGACTCCCACTAATAAGATACTTATCCCCTGCCCTGTGCATAGAGTATAAGTTGTCATTGTACAACCAGTTGGACCATCATTTGTCAAATTTAAATTTCTCACAATATCTGATAACCAAGCATTTTGGGACATGTTTTTTGTGCCTTGGTTTTGTCCCTTTAAATAGTGGAAAAATTTGTGTCATTAAAAATCTCTTTAGAAAACTGCAGTTGTTTTATTTGTAAGTCTTTCAGCAGTGCCAGTTTTCCCTTTTAAGAAGTTCCAAGAACAAATCCTACAACTTCTACAGAATTCCCATCTGAATGAGTGCAGCACTACTATACTGTTTCTGCGGCTCTGCAGTGACTCGCGCTGTGAGCGGCATCACAGCACAAAGGGCAGACATTACCTTATGGTTGGCAGCAAACTGATGTATTGGCTAAACATGTCAACGGAAATCACAGATCACAATAGTTCTTGAATATCACTTATTCCAATCGCTATTTCTAAGTGAAATACATTACTGTGAAAAGAAGACCATAGGTTTCAACTGGCATAAGTACACTCATTGCCAAAAAAAAAATAACACACTCCAGTAGAAATGTCAGATTACTGCAAAACTCTGCATACAGTAATGTCTCAGGCAGACATGTAAATGATTACAGGTGTATTCTCATTAGAGGTATGCATAGATACGCCGGCCAAGCTGGTCACACTCCAGCAGCGTAGAAAATTCACACAAAATCATCTAGTACTCACCATAAAACCATGATTTCTTGTGGTCCAATTAGACACTGGGTCTTACCACAAAATAGAGTAAAAGTGCTTCCATATTTAAAAAAAAAAAAAAAGGCTATCAGAGGCTACTTTGGGTAGTGTACCTCTTGGTGAGAGATCATTGATTGCTACACATGCCTCTATAATGCACTCAAAGACCTTTTGCTCTGTTGACAGTCTTTGAGAAGGGGTGCATCATTGGACTGAAGGAAGCAGGATGTCATTAAGATGAATTGCCTGCCATCTAGGAGGTGTTGGGAACAGTGGTCACACACATCAGACAGGCTCTGGACGGCCCAGACAGACCACCAGTAGAGGGGATCATTTGATCTGCCGACAAGCACTAGCAGTTCCCACAGTTTCACTGATCTCAACCCAGTCACAGGTTTCACTGATTACAACCCAGACACAGGTTGCACCTTCATAACACACACCTGTCTATACCGTAACCATTTCCAGGTGCTGAGCAGAAGGAAATTAGGTCTTGTAACATTGATTTCCAGCTATTGACAGTCAGCTACCATCGCCTTTGTTTGCAGTGGTGTAAATGAGTGCTTCAGTCCTGCTTCAATCTTTGCTGTGGAGCAACACACTGCCCCAACTGCTGTTGTGATGATCTGGGTAGCCATTACATAAGACACAATGAACACTAACAGCTCAGCGATATGTATAGGACATCATGCAGCCACCTATGTTGCATAGGTCTTGTGAGGATCAGAGATTGTGTGGGGATGTATTGGGAAAGTAGCTCAGATGTACAGAGGGGACAGGTTGTGGACAGCCTTAAAGTTAGGGCCCTTGCACACAACCGTATGCGCTCCGAGACATACGGTCCATCAGTGGGACATATGTCCCGGAGCGGCATTGATCGTGCTCATGGGAGCGCACAGCATCATAGATTACAATGATGCTGTGCACGTCGGGCCACCCGCGGGACTATTGTCCTGCACTCATATGATCAACAGTACCTCACCATTGGGAGGCTTCAAGCAGGATGTTCTCAGACGGAAGTGGCCACTGAGCTTAGAGTGTCACAGAATGTCATCAGCAGGTTGCAACAGAGATACACATTGTCTGTGAAGAGCCAACCCCTTTAATGCCTGTAGTATTTAGTTTATTGCTCTCATTAAGAAACATAATCAAAGTCTTGTGGCTATTGATACTTTTTAATGGCTAACCATAATAGAAGTAATGATGTTGCATAGCAAGCTTTCGAGACAACTCCAGACTTTTCGCCAGGCGTACGTTGTTCAAAAACTTGCTATGTAATCTGTTGCATGTGTGCTGGGTAGCTGAAGACATCTATGTTGGTCCTGTGTTCACATGTGCCTGCATTGCTGAGAAAAATGATGTTTTAATATATGTAAATGAGCCTCTAGGAGCAACAGGGGCGTTGCCATTACACCTAGAGACTCTGCTTTCTCTGCAACTGCCACACTCTCTGCACTTTGCTTTACAGGGCTAGGCTTGATGATGTTTTCAATGCCTGGCCCTGTCAATAAAAGTACAGGGCATCTAGGTTTGCTGCCCCCGTTGCTCTTAGAGGCTCATTTGTATATAGTAAACCATCATTTTTCTCAGTAATGCGGGCACATATGAACATGGGACCAACACAGATTTCTTCAGCTGCCAAGTGCAAATGTAACAGGTCAGCCAGTTTCATAGCTACAAATCTGCTGACAGATGTCCTTTAAAAGGCATCATATCTGCAAGACTCTTATTATGTTTCTCTTAGAACTCAAGCACACAGCCAATACCCGGCCACCGCCCGTATTGTAGCCCGCAAACAGCTTGACTTGAACGGGTCCGTGATCATGGTGCTATGATGCGGAGCAGAGCCAGGGAACGGTAACCCACAGAAGCACTACAGAGTGCTTCCGTGGGTTTTCTGTCTATGCCTCTGCACCGCAAAAAAGTAGTGCATGCATTTTAAGGTGCAGATCGTGGACCCCATTCACATTAATGGGTCCTGCGTCCACATACGGTGGCCCTATGGTCGGTGCCAGTGCATTGCGAACCACAATTTGCGGTTCTCAGCATGGGCCCGGCCAACACGTTCGTGTGCATGGGCCCTCTATGAGAGCACTAAACTAGTTTTCTACTAGTTTTAAATGGTACCAGACTTTTTCTTTAGACTAAATATAGTCATCTTACTACACATTGGTCACAAGTAGTGTTGAGCAAATCGAGCTTCGAATCATAGCTCCAAAGTCGATTCATTCAAACCTTCATTTTAATGCCATACGGAGAACCGCATCTCCGTACAGCATTAAAATATATGGGCTCCGGCGAGTTGAAATTAGTTATCACCGAAATCTCGCAAGAATAACTTCGGCATTCGATTTTTAAACTTGAAAAGCATTTTAAAACAGGAATACGAAGTCGTGTTTGGTATTGCAGTGCTCTAGACTAAAAAAAAATACCTAGGAGCCATTGGCTCATGAACTGAAAAATTTAGGAGCCAAATTAAATTTTTAGTTGCCAAATTTAAATCCACATAATTATAATTAAAAAAAGACTTGGAGGAGAAAATGGAACATCTGGCCCATAATAGAACAGTCCTATCCTATTTTTTGGGGGGACAAGGTGACTAAAAAATGGCGAATTGTGCTGATTTTATTTTATTTTTTCTGTTACGTGTTCACCACATAGGAGATTTTTTTTATACTTTAATAGTTTGGACTTTTTGGACGTGGGGATAAGTAAAATGTTTATTTATTAATATATTTTATATGTAAAATTGTGAAAGGGGGTGATTAAGGGGCCTTTCAGACGGCCATAGTATTGCGCATCCGCTCTGCAATACCACGAATGCCGCCCGGTGTGTGTTCCACAATTTGCGGAACACACGGCCGGTGGGGCGCCCCGTTCAAAATGCCTATTCTTGTCCGCTGTTGCAGACAAGAATAGGACATGTTCTGTAATTTCTTGCTGAGCCGCGGCAAGTTCTCACGCCGCCCATTGAAGTGAATACGGCCGCATCTATTCCGCAAAATTGTGGAATAGATGCGGGCGCATTCACGCGGTCGTGTGACTGGGCCCTTAAATGTAATATATTGGGGGGGGGTTTGTTTGTTTTTTTTTACTTTTTA
This sequence comes from Rhinella marina, assembly GCA_900303285.1. Lineage (NCBI taxonomy): Eukaryota > Metazoa > Chordata > Amphibia > Anura > Bufonidae > Rhinella > Rhinella marina. The sequence goes on from ONZH01007772.1 coordinate 177,514, forward strand.
TTTACTATTAGCCCCCTTAGGGGCTAGAACTCTTGTCCTGTTTACCCTAATAGGGCTCTATTAGGGTGAATAGGACTTCACACTCTCCCTGCTGCCCTGGGCTTAGTGTACACAGCAGCAGGGAGCTTACCATAGCAGCCAGGACTTCAGTAGTGTCCTGGTTGCCATGGTAACCGATCGAAGCCCCGCGATTACACTGCTGGGGCTCCAATCGGAATCTACCACTGCCACCAATGAAGGGGGGGCGGGGGGTCATCTGTGGCCACTGCACCACCAATGAGACTAATAACTGGGGGGCCGGGGGAAAGGGCGCACTGTGCCACCAATGAATATAAAGCACATTAAATCAAGTATAGGAGGCAGCGGGTAACATACCCAGCCTAAATAGCAGGGTGTGCAATCCCTGTTGCCCTGTTATTGACGCCGGGTATGTCATACCACTGCCTCGTATACTTGAACTAATGTGCTTTACATTCATTGTTTGGTTGTTTTTTTTTTACTTTTTATTTAATAACTATTAGCCCCCTAGGGGCTAGAACCAGGGATCTTTTAATCCCTTGTCCTATTCACCATAATAAAGGTCTATTAGAGTGAATAGGACTTCACAAACTCCCTGCTGCCCTGTGCTTGTGCACACAGCAGCAGGGAGCTTACCATGGCAGCCAGGACTTCAGCAGCGTCCTGGTTGCCATGGCAACTGATCAGAGCCCCGTGATTACACTGCTGGGACTCTGATCGGTATCTACCACTACCACCAATGAAGAGGGAGGGAGAGGGGACCCTGTGGCCACTGCCACCAATGCTTATTGTACAGAGGGGTTGGGGGGGAGGGCACACTGCACCACCAATGAAGTTAACTATATTTAATAAAAGTACAGAAGCGGGTGCCGGCGTGGAATCATAACCGGCACCCGCTCCTGTACTTTTATTAAATATAGTTACTTCATTGGTGGCGCAGTGCACCCTCCCCCTCCCCTCCTCTGCCCCTCTCATTGGTGGCGCAGTGCGCCCTCCCCCTCCCCTCGTCCGCCCCTCTCATTGGTGGCGCATTGCACCCTCTCCTCTCCCCCCTGATTGGTGGCAGCAGCAGCACAGGGGGGAGGGACAGCTGCCTCTGATACTAGGCGTCTAGTATCGCTGAATGCCAGATCTAGGCGCAAATGGCGACAAGACAAAAGTCTTGAGCCGCATTTTGGTCGCCATATGGAGCCCTGTACCGTCTGGTATCTTGATACCAAAGCCGACTTCGGATCCAAGTTTTAAAATGGTTTTCAAGTTCAAAAATCAAATACCGAAGTTATTCACCAAAGTCCCACGAGACTTTGATGATAATAAATTTTCCTTGCTGGAGCCCATACATTAGAATGCTGTAAAGAGATGAATCTCCATACAGCATTCAAACAAAGTATCTTTTTTTTTTTTTTTTGGGGCAACCCATGTATTTTTCTACAGGAAAGTATGTTCCCCCTCCCCCGGTAATACTTCTTCAGTAGATCGATATGAAAAAAAAAAAGGCGATGGTTAAAAAAACATTTAAAAACAAAACACATTGACATTTGTCTTATTCAAGAGCCCCCCCCCCCCCCAAAAAAAAAAAGGATATCTCTGGACAAAAACACCAGAAAAAGACTAAAATAAGTGTTGTCCTTATTTCAGTCTAAAACCAGAGTACAGCAAGATCTAAAAGAAGTAGGTCAAGCTTCACAGAGTTACAGTTAAAGGGGTTGTATCACGAAACATATTTGACATTTTTCAAACCAGCACTTGGATCTGAATACTTTTGTAATTGCATGTAATAAAAAAGTTAGTATAACCAGTGAACTATTCCATAAATGTATTTGTATAGCGCCACCCGCTGTTTGTTCTTTTCCTTATTTTATTGTCAGTCTAGCTGGGCATGTTGAACATGCTCAGTTTAAATCTTCAACTGTGACCAGCCATATGTTCTGTTAGATGCTGTAGCATTTACAGGGAGAGAGCTGCAGCAGAAAGGACACACCACCTGAGCTGCCAGGCTGAAGATAATCTATCAGAGCAGATGGAGCAGTGAATGTAGAGATCTCTGGACCCAGGTGAGGTACAGGGCTGGTTCTAGTTTTTTTTTAGAAAGGTATTGTCATGTGCTATATGCTGTCTGGTATTATTTTTTTACATCAGTCATGGCATAACCCCTGGATTTGTGTTGCTTAACTTACACATAAGAGTCAATAAGGCTTCTTTCACACGACAGTATATTTTGCGGGCTCCGAGCCACATTTTTTGCTGATAAAATGCGGACCCATTGATTTCTATGGGGCCGCAAAAAATGCTGACAGCACACTGTGTGCTGTCCGCATCCGTACGTCCGTTCCATAGCCCCGCAGAAAAATAGAACATGTCCTATTCTTGTCCGTTTTGCAGAGAAGGATAGGCATTGTTACATTGGATTCTCAAAAAAAACGGATGCCAAACGGACGTCATCCTTTTTTTTGCGGATCCGCAATTTGCAAACCGCAAAACACAACGGTCGTGTGAAAGAAGCCTAAATATGAGGTTAAGCAGACCACTTCTCTGATGTGCACGTCCAAGTTCTTATTCCAGCACTTAATATGATCTTGTTCCCTGAACTCTGAAACAGAGTAATACAGTTGCAGCTAAGTATATGAGATTTTCAAAATTTTGTGTATAAAATGCAGAAATTTTGTACATATAAACTGACCTGCAGTGCGGATTTTGAAATCCACATCATGTCAGTTGTTTTTACAGTGCAAATCTCATTTTTTTGGGCTAATTCACACGACAGTAGTTTCGGACAACATCCGATTCCCTTTTTTTTTTTTTTATTGCAGATTGCATACAGACCCATTCATTTCAGTGGGGCCGCAAAAGATGCGGTCTGCAACAAGAATATGTCCTATTCTTATCCACTTTGCGGACAAGGATAGGACATTTCTAGAAGACTGTGAAAGAAATTGCCAGCATGCACTTGGCTAGGATCTGAGTTTTGCAGATTGGCGCTTTGCGGACCGCAAAACTTGGCAGTGTGCATAAGGATTTTGCAGCACAACTTGAGTTTCACTCCTCCTTCATCAGAGGCTTTGCGGAGCCAGAAAATGAGGGAAAAAGCACCACACCCAGAGCATGCTGTGAATTAAAATAAAAAAAAGGCCATTCAGCACAAAAATGCAATGTAGGGGAAGATAAACAATACACACAAAAACATGTGTTCTGCATTTAATGTCTATAGTCTAGCAACCAGATTTTGAAGGTTGATTTTTTTTTTTGTCTAAAAAATGCAAAAAACACACACAAAAAATACAAAACTCCAAATGCCAAAAAAGACGTGTGAAACCACCCTAAGGCACCATTCAAATGGTGGAATTTGCAAAGGCGGAGGGGTTCCTGCCACATTGTTTTAATGTAAATGCCACAGACCCAGCCACGGTTTAGCTGTAATGAATGGAGCTAAACTGCAGGTGGACACCAGCTGTGATTTACAGCAGGGTCAATCCAGACACTGAGCCACAAAAGGATCCTTGACTGTCCTTACTTGGTGCAGTCATGACTATAAACCATGGCCACATAAGGTTGTGCGTGGCTTTTCATTGAAAACAATGGGAGGCAGACTCAGCGTGGCTGCCAATGGCTTTTTTGCAGATCTGCCATTTTACAGTTTCTTATGCTCCAGTCGCTCCCAGTGCGACATCCAGAACTGGAAATGTATTATCATATCCTTATAAGGGCCCGGTCACACGACCGGAATAGGTGCGAGCCTGTTCACTTCAATGGCTGGCACGCGATAGGCTCATCAGCCCACATATTTGCAGGTCTGTGGGCTCAATTGCTACAAGTCCCCTAAGGGCCTGTTAAGCAAGAAGAAAAAGTTTTACTGCAATTAGATGCCACTAGGGGGAGCTCCACACATACTACTATATGAGTATTGACTCCAGTGGAAGCTACAGTGGGAAAAAAAAGTAGTCAGCCACCAATTGTGCAAGTTCTCCCACCCACCAGATGAGAGAGACCTGTAATTGACATCACAGGAAGACCTCAACTATGAGAGACAAAATGAGAAAACAAATCCAGAAAATCACATTGTCTGATTTTTAAAGAATTTATTTGCAAATTATGGTGGAAAATAAGTATTTGGTCACCTACAAACAAGCAAGATTTCTGGCTCTCACAGACCTGTAACTTCTTCTTTAAGAGGCTCCTCTGTCCTCCACTCATTACCTGTAGTAATGGTACCTGTTTGAACTTGTTATCAGTATAAAAGACACCTGCCTACAACCTCAAACAGTCACACTCCAAACTCCACTATGGTGAAGACCAAAGAGCTGTCAAAGGACACCAGAAACAAAATTGTAGACCTGCACCAGGCTGGGAAGACTGAATCTGCAATAGGCAAGCAGCTTGGTGTGAAGAAATCAACTGTGGGAGCAATAATTAGAAAATGGAAGACATACAAGACCACTGATAATCTCCCTCGATCAGAGGCTCCATGCAAGATCTCACCCCGTGGGGTCAAAATGATCACAAGAACTGTGAGCAAAAATCCCAGAACCACATGGGGGGACCTAGTGAATGACCTGCAGAAAGCTGGGACCAACATAACAAAGGCTACCGTCAGTAACACTACGCCGCCAGGGACTCAGATCCTGCAGTGACAGACGTGTCCCCCTGCTTAAGCCAGTACATATCCGGGCCCATCTGAAATTTACTAGAGACCATTTGGATGCTCCAGAAGTGTACTGGGAGAATGTCATATTGTCAGATGAAACCAAAGTAGAATTGTTTGGCAGAAACCCAACTCGTCATGTTTGGAGGAGAGTGAATGCTGAGTTGCATCCAAAGAACACCATACCTACTGTGAAGCATGGGGGTGGCAACATCATGCTTTGGGGCTGTTTCTCTGCAAAGGGACCAGGACGACTGATCCGTGTACATGAAAGAATGAATGGGACCATGTGTCGTGAGATTTTGAGTGCAAACCTCCTTCCATCAGCAAGGGCATTGAAGATGAAACGTGGCTGGGTCTTTCAGCATGACAATGATCCCAAGCACACCGCCAGGGCAACGAAGGAGTGGCTTCGTAAGAAGCATTTCAAGGTCCTGGAGTGGCCTAGCCAGTCTCCAGATCTCAACCCCATAGAAAACCTTTGGAGGGAGTTGAAAGTCCGTGTTGCCCAGCGACAGCCCCAAAACATCACTGCTCTAGAGGAGATCTGCATGGAAGAATGGGCCAACATACCAGCAACAGTGTGTGCCAACCTTGTGAAGACTTACAGAAAATGTTTGACCTCTGTCATTGCCAACAAAGGATATATAACAAAGTATTGAGATGAACTTTTGTTATTGACCAAATACTTATTTTCCACCATAATTTTCAAATAAATTATTTAAAAATCAGACAATGTGATTTTCTGGATTTTCTTTCTCATTTTGTCTCTCATAGTTGAGGTCTACCTATGATGTCAATTACAGGCCTCTCTCATCTTTTTAAGTGGGAGAACTTGCACAATTGGTGGCTGACTAAATACTTTTTTCCCCACTGTATATAAATATGGATAAGTACTAAAGACCCAGCTGTTTAGTAATTTATTTTCTACATGCCTCATCTGCCCAATGTGTTATGGGGGATGTTAAAGTGCAAAAGCTGATCTTGTTTTGATTGAATCAATAGAGATAAGAATTAATAATGTGCCTGTTATGAAAACTCTTACATGTGAAGTCCCTAGAGTGCCGATACTTTATTTGCTTCCTAAGGTACAAAACTCTTGAAGCCTGAGAGAGGAGATGTGTTACAATCTTTAGCCATTTATTTGGATTAATTTCCACATTATGGGTGCTCAAGTTCCAAAAATTAAAAAGTAAGGGAATGAGACTCTTCTGTACTTTGAATGCTAAAAGCCTGTATGCCTCAGGCAGAAGGAATTTAGTTCTGAAACTATTTCAATTGTGGTGACAAGTTTTCCTTGCTGTTGCGAGGGACTTCAATAAAAGTCCTCTGTAGCTCCAAATTTTGTGACTGAGGATAATTTTGTGTTTTCCTCTAGGCTTATAGTACATGTGAGATAATGGCTTAGACATATGGATGATATGTTTCTAGCATGGGGTGAAATAGAGAATAGTTTATTACCTATATGATTGTAACAAATTTATCCTTTAATGGAATGTCAAGTCCATCAATTTTTTGAATGTAAAAATATTTAGACAGGCAGATGGATTCCACACATTTTTAGAAGTTAATCTAAAAGTCAGTTTGTGGGAGTCAAGACAAATGTGTAGTACAATGGCGTTACTTGATGGATGGAGATGGATGACATACCCATGTGAAAAATTTGCTGAAACTATTGGGGCTCAAGTAACATATAAGACATAAAGAAGTGAAAATAACAGGTAGCCATGATTCTAACAGACTACTTTTTGTCAGCACTTATGATATACAAATAAAATGAAGAAAATTGTGAGAAGATACTGTACTAAAGGCAGTCATACACAGTCAATAGCTGTGAGCTGAATGATCTTTCAGCCCATGGCTATCTCTACCAACTATCCCGTACAAATACACTTTTGGTTTGGCCAAGCATGCATGTGTTGTCAGACTGGAGAGAGTGAGCCCCTGACAGACACTATTTTGCCCAATCCTTCTCTCCCATCACATCATCTGTCAGGGAAGAGTTCGGATCTTTAGGAGATCTTGAAATAGGACCCCAAATATAGGCCCTTGTTCCATTAAAATCTTCATTTTGCATTTGGATAAAGGGAGATCTACACTATAAGTAACCGTTATGTTAAAGTAGATGTTGCACAAAAAGAGAGGACACTTGGACAGAAGAGATTAAAAACTGCTAAGTAACTATACTTTTACATGTTCTAATTGTCAGAAGTGTAATTCTATTACTAAGGGATATTATGTGCATCGCTCTAAGAGTAGTAAAATTGTCATCTATCATTTGACATGCACATGTGGAAATTCTAATAGGTTGAATGAATAATATTTAGTGAGTGGAACAAACAACAGAAGGGTCAAAACAAAAAAAAACAAAAAAAAAAAAATAGGAAAAAGAGTTGAGGACAATAAGAAATTTTGTGAATTCACAGTAGCATGTCATTTCTGTGAAATGGCTCATAATGCCATTGAATTATGGAGGCAAATACTGGAGCATGGGAATCCACATGGTGGGAATGATAAGGTTAATGTAGAGTGTCTCTTGAAGAGAGAAGTGTATTTGATCCAGTGTCCTAAGAACCGGAATCCTAAAAGCTTAAGTGAGATCTGTTATTACAATGTTTTTTGTAGATATGCTTGTGTTATCTTTACTGTTTTTATTTTTTTTATCGTATTTGAAGAGTTATGTTACAGAAATCAGGTGCTGACAATAGAGCATATAGAGGCACAATCAAATGCCCTGTGTTCACAATGCTCCTTGGACACTGGAAATGCTCAGTGTGGCTGTTTATGCAGTGACATAGGTGCTAGAGCGATTTTCTATTCGTCCTTTTCTCGGAACAGAGTTTAGAGAAGATCCTGACACTATGAAGCCTGTTGAAGAGTTAAGAGATTACTGGCAAAGGATATATTTTTTTTAATAGTTATTTTATTTAGACTGCAAGAGTCAATGCACTACCGGAGAGACCCATCCTTCTTCTTAACAAAGCTCCTGCCAGTAATGAGGACTTTTTGGATGAAACCCCTTTCCAAGGTCTCCTGTAGTCAGGCATGGACAATGGGTAGACTCAACCGCAAGGCAGGGGCAGACTGGGAACTTAAAGTGGCCCTGGAAAAAATACTAAAAGTGGCCAAGCTTTGTAATTTGGTCCAAATTGATGGAAGGCAGTGCCAGCAATACCATATTGTAGCACATTATACCACCCCAACAGAGCCAAATACCACAGTCCATCACAAAATACTGCCACCGACAGCACAAAATACCTCCCCAAAAACTTCCACTGTCTGGCCATGAGGAGCACCCAGGTGGCCCCCTGGGCATCGGATCACTGGGAAATTTCCCTATAAGGTCTATGGCCAATCCGCCCCTGCCTCGAGGAGTAGCAGTACCAGGTATCAGGTAAATAGGGCAATCATAAGAGCAGTGAGGATGCAAGGTGTCAGCCTTTTTTTTATCAAAGATGTCAAGGTAACTGACATAGGCAGAAGGCAACCCTTGCATATGTTAAGCAACAGGTGGTGCACACTGTACAGATGTCAGGCAACAAGAGTGACTGGTAGAACACCTACATAAAATCTTCCCTGAGTTCCAGTCTAGGACAGGAAAGTGTAGGCATAGTCCCAGAAGAAGGAGACTGGTAGACACAGACAGAATGTAAAACAAACTCTTCTCCATGTGGAGTGCACCCACTTGAAGTTCCATGGACATGGTGATCAGTCCAGTGTGGATGGTACATCATGACCTCATAATTCATATTTAAATTATTCAGACAGACCCTCCCAAATAGCTAGCACCAGTGCATCATTGTTCCAGACTAGTTCAGAAGCCAGGGTGTGGAAGTGAATGGCATACTGGCCAATGGTAAGGTTGCCCTGGTGAAGCTGGTAAAAAATTCCCATAGGTTGCTGGTCAAAGGTTTTTTTTTCAGAGTGGGGTAACCCAGACTAGAGCCTCTCCCATCAGGAGTAAAATCAGAAAGGCTACTTTAGTCTGATCAGTGGGGAATTGTTGTGGCTGCAGATCATTTGATGAAGCCTTGGCATAACTAGGGATAACTTTCAAAATGAGGAGGAAGTGGCACACATAACCCAGAACCGCCAGAGGTAGAAACTGTGTCAGTACAAATGCGGTTGAAGGTTGCACTATTGCAGCGGCAGTGGTTAAAAGGCTATGTACACTTTTGTGATCAATTTTTTTTATGATTGCATTTTGGTCTTTATTAAAAAGAGCTGGTCTGTCACAAAGGGTTAACTGTTTTTCTAGATGTATGAAATATACTTTCACTTTGTGCCAGTCATCTAATAACCCTTATCTGTAAATTACTAAAAGGTCATAAACACTTATTTAAGCCACATTCATATTAGTAAGCTAATAATTGAGCTATAATCAGTTTTAGAAGGTAAGAGACCGACCGAGCAGAGAGAAAATTCAGAATCAGCTACTAGATAAACTCAAAGCTGTGCAGGGAAAACTGCTCAATATTTTTAATAAAGACCAATTGAAAAAATTATTTTTAGCTCAAAATGAGAACAATGCAATAGTAAGCAAAATGCCACCAAAGGTGTCTTTAAGGCATCAGAGACAGGCAGAAATACTATAAGTATATGATAGGAGTTTCTCCTGGCTACTGCACTGGTTACCCAGCTCCTTGAATACTCAGGCTAAGTTAACCCAGCAAAATCAGTGGCAGAAAAATCAGCAGAAGATTAGTTGCAGATGACTACCTGAAATTAGGCAGTTTTTTTATGTCAGATTTCTAAGTTGGTGGAGAATTTAGTTTTTGGTTGAGGTTTCTCTGCTTCCCCATTAGATGTCTATGACATTCCCAATCAAATTTGCTTCCGAGAAGTCACACGTCACTTCTGAAGCATTTTTCAAATAATTTTACACCGTGCACAAAGTGGACTTTTTAACATTAAAGTCAATGGGGAAACTGTTGGTTGTTTTGTTTGTGGACTTAGCAGCTGAAAACGCCTGTTTCCCGCTGTTGAATCAGTGGCAAATTAGTGGCACATTAGTGGCAGATTTTAGCTGTGTGAACATACCCTCAGGCAAACTCTACCAGGGTGAGACAGTGGGTTCCATGGGCCAAGCAAATTGTTACGAGCAGTGGGTGCGGAACCACTGCATTAACCAACCTGTTTGACTTTGGGCTAATTCTAAGGCTGTTATTCTGGCAGTCCCCTGTTTTTCACTCTTTAACCCCTTTACAAGGATTTGGACTTTGCTGCAGGACACCCACTAAGCCACTACCTTCTAGAGTAGTCCCAGTGTGACTGACAACTGACCCATGGTGGTGCCAAGCTCATACTGTACCAGGGTGCCCACCACCACAGTAATAGTGCTCCCAAAAGTCCTACCAATAGTAATAACACTTCCACAGTGTGCCCTCCGTAGTGTGCCAGTAATAATGCCCCATAGTACTGCCAGTAGTAATAATGCTGCCATAATCCCCATAGTGGTAATACTATTCCACATAACCCCCCTGTAGTAATTATTACCCCTTACAGTGCCTACTGGTGTCCCCAGTACTAGTAATAAACCCACTATAGTGCACTCAATAGTAATAATGTCCCCCTATAGTGCCCTCAGTTGTAATAATACCCCAGTAGTACTAGTGCCGCAATAGTGTGCCCCAGTAGTAAAAAATATACCTTATAGTGCCTCCAGTAATAATAAATCCCCCATAATGTTCCTCAGCAGTAAATATTTCTCCCTATATTCCACCTAGCCATAATAAAACCCACCACAATGTCTACCGGTGGTAATAATGTCCCCCTATAGTGGCCCAATAGTATGCTAGGAAAAGTAACAAAATAACATGAGTAAGTAAGTCAAATAAGTACTTCACTCCTGCTGCAGGCTGCTATCTGCAGTGTGTTGCAGGACACATACCTCTTTCTGAATCCCCAATTAGCTGGTTGCGATGATGTAATCGTGCTGCCTGGATCGTCCTTTCACAGGTTTCAGGCCTAGTGTCTTGGAGCCTGTGAAACTGAACGGTGGGTGGGACAGGAAGCCATTAGGCACCATGCTTCACCGCTGTATTCAACTTTGTCGCTGCTCTGAGGACGACAATGCAGTTGAATATGGAGCGACCCTAGAAACCAGCAATGAAATATTGCTGGATGCTAGGGAAGTCTTGCGTACCCCCTCAACAGCAGGTTGAGAAACAATAGTCTAGGCCAAATGGAAAAATGAGAAGAATAACTCCAACAGGAGAAGATGTCAACTTTGACACCCTGAATGTAAATGTTTATTCTGCCTATGCCTGCGTCTGACCAGTACTGCTTTCACTGTATTAACTGCAGCAAAGTGATGGGTGATACTGATTTTGGAAACAACAACTCCCAGCATATCCTTACTATGCCATATTGGGAGCTGTAGTTGTGTAGTTGATAGAGACTGTGTGTCACGTCAGATAGGGAACAGTGCAGTCTTATACTCCATCCAGACCATTGTCCCTACCTACTTGGACAATGCACCCTATAAAGAGGCCCCCAACTGGGCAACAGTCCCTAGCCTGACTAACTGCACAGGACCTTATTTGGATAAAGGGGTCTTCAGACAAACCAGTTCAAATCTAAGGTTCACATGACAGAAACAAAGGAGAGACAGCACGCGAAGTCAAATACCAAGCATGGTCAAAACCAGGAGACAACATCAGTGGCAAAGTCAGCAAACAGAGGCAAGGTCACAAACAGGCAGAAGGTCAGAGATCCAGAATCCAGAGATCATACAACGAAGATTGTGAGGCAAGAAGACAAATCACAGGCAACAGTAGCCAGCAGTTGCCTGTTTAAGTACCCTGCCAACAGGAAGCACATGACACCAGCGCCAAGCCGGATTGGCCCGGATCCCTGCTCCCTGATAGGCTGATCAGCCCCGCTGTCAGCTGCCACGCTAAAGAAGTGATGCTGGCCGCATTAGAGAGGCCAGACTCACTGCAGGAGTGCGGACAGGTAAGTACATGACTCTGTGAGTGTTACACAGCAGGGGTTACACTAACTTTGTAATTCATCTGTTTACTGGGCTTAGTTCTGATACCATATTTATATACTGAGCTTAGTACTGTCTTTATGAATTGAGCTGGGTTGTGATACAGAATTTATGTAGCAAGCTTTGCTCTGGTATTGATGTCCTGAGCTTGGTCCTGGTACCATATTTATTTACTGGTTCTTCCAATGCATACTAATGGACTGTGCATGTCTATTCCGTAAATGGCGTGATAAAAAAAAAACATCCAGAGAAAGGGATCCTGTGGACATAACTCATTGACTAAAGGGATCAGGGGAAGATGTTCAGAATCATTAAGATGAACAAGCAGTGCACAGTCAAGCAAATTGAAGCTAAATACATTCACAATTTGTTCCTTAGCACATATGGACAACCGGTTCCAGTGTCATTGCTGTCCAAGGGAAACAGAAAGGTGAGACTCCAGTGGGCAGAAACATGGCCTGGTCAGATGAATCAAGTGTCCGCAGTGCAGGCTGGTGGAGGTGGAGTAATGGTGTATGGAATTTTTGTCTTGGCACATCCTGTGTCCTCTGATACTTGTAGATGGACATTTGGACAGTAGGGTTTACCAAAACATTATGCCCGAGCAAGTTCATCCCTTCATGACAGCTGTTTACCCTATGGCAGGACACTTTCAGTAGGACAATGAACCAAGTTGGTATAGTCATGGATTGGTTCCAGGAACGTGACAGCAAGTTTTTATTGCTTTTCTAGTCTTAAGACTCCCCTGACATTAAGTTGATAGAGCATTTCTGGGACAAGGCAGAACAGGCTGTTCAGAGCATGTCAGTACATCCATCTAATTTGCAGAACTGTCAGAAGTTATCCTGCCCGCATGAATCAATATTCCGGCAGAACGATTTCAACACCTAGTGTAATCTATGCCACAATAAATTGCTGCAGTTCTGAAGGCCAAAGGAGGTCCAACGCGCTACTAGAAGGGTCTCTCTAATAGGGTGCCACCACACTTTGTAGAAGTTAATCAGTTCCATTTATTTGAATGAGGCTGAAAGCACATGGATTTCTGCAAGCCCCATTCGGGTGGATGGAACTGATTTTCAGTTGGTGAATTTTCTGCAGCGTGCAAAGAAACCCTATATAAAGTGGCCATTCAATAAACGCAGCAAGTAATCAGGATTTTTTTAAAGCGTAAAATGGGTTTATTTTTTATATGCACTATGCTATAAAATGAAAACCAGGAGGGATAAGTTTGTAGGATAACATAGATTTTATTAATAAAATAATACCATTACACAGCATAAGAAAACAATTAGGTGAACATGCAGGTATGAGGGAAACATTGACCGCTCCAGAAGTGATGTCTCTTGACAAATGCTTATTCATGCTGATGGCAGCGGCAGGGCTGTGGAGTCGGAGTCGTGGAGTCGGAGTCGGTCACCATTTTGGTGGTGTCGGAGTCGGTATAAAATGGACCGACTCCTAAAATATATAATGAATTAGTACATTTAATTCAGTGCAATAAGTGCTGAATATATTTTTATAAGAATTTGTGAAAATGATGAAATGTCCTATAAATGTCTGTTCTATTCCTGATCTAAGGATTTAGGCTTTTAGTTGAGATGACTGTGTACTGCCCTTTATGTCCAGTGCATATTCTCTCTGCTTTATGTTTCCTCTGAGCTCATGTTTGGAGAGGTTAGCTGCTCTCATGGCTTCTATCTGCTGATGTAAAACACCTAGGACCTTATGTATGAAAACTGTCTAGGTGTAGAAGTTTCTTTGTTGCCCATAGCAACCAATCAGAGCTTCCCTTTCACTTCATATAGTGCTCTGGAGAAATAAAAGGGGAGCTCTGATTGGTTGCTATGGGCAACAAAAAAAGTCTTAGACCTAGACAGTTTTCATACATCAGGCCCAGAGGCGTAGCTACTGGGGGGATGGGGGGGCAGGAGAGGCGATGCTCCGGGCCCAATACCTCTGGGGGGGCCCAGCAGGGATGGCCTTAGTACAATCAGGCGAATACAAGTGAGCGCTTACATTATGGAGTCTGATGGGGGCACATTAAGCCGATCTGAGGTCTGATGGGGGCACATTCTGCTGATCTGAGGTCTGATGGGGGCACATTCTGCTGATCTGAGGTCTGATGGGGGAACATTCTGCTGATCTGAGGTCTGATGGGGAACATTCTGCTGATCTGAGGTCTGATGGGGGCACATTCTGCTGATCTGAGGTCTGATGGGGGCACATTCTGCTGATCTGAGGTCTGATGGGGGAACATTCTGCTGATCTGAGGTCTGATGGGGGCACTTTAAGCCGATCTGAGGTCTGATGGGGGCACATTAAGCCGATCTGAGGTCTGATGGGGGCACATTATGCCGATCTGAGGTCTGATGGGGGCACAATACGCTGATCTGAGGTCTGATGGGGGCACATTAAGCCGATCTGAGGTCTGATGGGGGCAGATTAAGCCGATCTGAGGTCTGATGGGGGAACATTCTGCTGATCTGAGGTCTGATGGGGGCACATTTTGCTGATCTGAGGTCTGATGGGGGCACATTCTGCTGATCTGAGGTCTGATGGGGGCACATTCAGTTGATCTGAGGTCTGATGGGGGCACATTCTGCTGATCTGAGGTCTGATGGGGGCACATTCTGCTGATCTGAGGTCTGATGGGGGCACATTCTGCTGATCTGAGGTCTGATGGGGGCATATTCTGCTGATCTGAGGTCTAATGGGGGCACAATACGCTGATCTGAGGTCTGATGGGGGCACATTAAGCCGATCTGAGGTCTGATGGGGGCAAGGGACTGTTAGTTTAGTGATGTAAAAGCTGGGGACAGGTTTCCTTTAACATAGGAGTCCCCTTTTTTACTCCTATTAATCCTATATTTTACTGCATTATGTGGTAGAGTATTTACACTAGGGTATGTAGAAAGTCTATTGTACTGTACTTAACAGCATAGATGATCTAGCAGTTTATATAGTCATCTTGCTAATACAGTATTATAACCACAACTAGTAGTATGTGCCTGTAAAGTTGGAAACGTTCGTTTGGGAAGCCAATAAGTGGGGGGCCCACTCAAGTATGTTTCGCCCCCCCATGTGCTGAACCTCTAGCTACGCCTCTGATTAGGCCCTAAGTGAGCTGTACCCAGAGAAGCCTGATAGATTACAAACTGTTTTTGTCATGACTTATCTGTACTATTGATTTTATGCAAATTTGTTTAAAGTTATCACTTAAACATGCTCCATGTATGAGGGAGTCAGGAGTCGGAGTCAGGGGAAATTGAGGAGTCGGAGTCGGGGCTTTGGCTTACCGACTCCACAGCCCTGGGCAGTGGGGAGACACTGAGCAGGAGTCAAGCTGATAAAAAGTCTCTGGCCAGGTCCAGGTTCGGACCAGAGACTTTGTACTGGATTGAGTCCTGCTCACCTTCTCACTAGCATCTAGCAGCAAGAAACAGCAATTCAATCAAGTACAAACTATGAATCAGATGGTGGTAAAATACCAGCTTCCATCAGAGAGAAATGGATAGTTAGACATCCTTTGTTAGGATATATCAAGTGTTCCCAATATATAGCCATCTTCCCTCTGTACCCTCCACACGGTGATCTGCTGTATACAGCCTCTTCCTTCCCACCAACAGCAGCCAGAAGCTGTGTGCTGTCTACTCTATGTCAGAGGCAAGAGCACAACCAGTTATACACAGGAGTTACACGGACTCAACTGGTAGGAAATTTTTACTGAAGACTCTTAAAAGGGTAGGCCATTTTCTGGTTATTTGTTTGCGAGATGGTTACATAGCTCTTATTAATATTGCCTTTGTTGATACTCGGTACCGTTTTCCATATTCCATAAAGGGGTGCTCCCTTATCTATCAGATCTCTGGTTCTGTTCACACAGAGGTCTTGTCCATAAGATGGCTACTGATGGAGGGTCATGTGATCATGCAAATCATCTCCATGTGATGTCTCCTCCATTCAAACACACTGCACCAGCACTAACCTCCCAACAGCAGGTGAAGTGAATTTGAGTGGAGGAGACATCATATGGAGATGATTTGCCTGGTCACATGACCCTCCGTCAGCAGCCATTTTATGGACAGGACCTCTGTGCAGACAGCATACAAGACTTGGCAAACAAAGGGGGCATATCTTATGAAATATAGAAAATGGCACAGAATTTCATCAAAGGTTATATTAGAAAGTGACATACAATCGCCTCACAAATACATTGGTCAACTAGGGTACAACCACACGGCGTGTGACGCTGCCATGCTGCATTCAAGAACCGCCTGGCTGAAAGGGGTGCAGTGGGCACTAATTAAAGGGTTTCTGTCACCAGATCTGGGCATATTAAACAGGATGACATTTGCAATGTGCAAATGTCACCTGATGCCCAATCTGGTATTGTTTTTTACATCGGTGCCGCCGTTTTTGTGAAAAAAGCATTTTTATATTATGCAAATTAGGCTTACTAGGTGCAAGGGGCGGTTACCCTGCACCTAGTAAGTGCCGTTTCCCTACCTCCTGGCACGCCTCCATAGTCTTGATTGACAGGGCCAGGCAGCTTGTTCGCTCTTCTGCCGGCCCTGTCCTCGCTACAAATCCCGCGCCTGCGCCGTGCGGAAGAAAATCGGCGCAGGCGCAGTGGGTGCCGCTGGCCGCCGGGCTCCCGGCTACCTCACTGCGCCTGCGCCGATGATGCCGGGTGTACTCTGAAGTCATTGGCGCAGGCGCAGTGAGGTAGCCGGGAGCCCGGCGGCCAGCGGCACCCACTGCGCCTGCGCCGATTTTCTTCCGCACGGCGCGGGATTTGTAGCGAGGACAGGGCCGGCAGAAGAGCGAACAAGCTGCCTGGCCCTGTCAATCAAGACTATGGAGGCGTGCCAGGAGGTAGGGAAACGGCGCTTACTAGGTGCAGGGTAACCGCCCCTTGCACCTAGTAAGCCTAATTTGCATAATATAAAAATGCTTTTTTCACAAAAACGGCGGCACCGATGTAAAAAACAATACCAGATTGGGCATCAGGTGACATTTGCACATTGCAAATGTCATCCTGTTTAATATGCCCAGATCTGGTGACAGAAACCCTTTAAACTAATGAAGACCACACTGTTCAGTGCGTCTGTATTGTTAATGGCTATAAAGAACTGAAGGTGCCGCGCCGTGTGGTCATACCCTTAGGCCCCATTCACACGTCCGTATGTGTGCACATCCTGGAAAACGGTCAGTTGTTTGCGGATCCGTTGTTCCGCAAAAAACTCAGTTTTTCCAGGACATCCGTTCCATCTTTCCGTAAAAAACGGAAAGGATGTATCCATATGTCATCCGTTTTTTGTGGATCCGCAAAAAACGGAAGGCTGAATAACATCTTTTTTTTTCACCCCTCCTGGAACGGAATCCGCAAATACGGATGACATGCGGATGCCTTTCCGCATGTCTTCCGCATTTTTTGCGGATCTATAGACTTTCATTGTGCTACGGACCGCAATTCGGGAGAAAAGTAGGACAGAAGGATTTCTGTTTGCGGATCCGCAAAACGGAACGGAACAGATTAACGGATGCGGACAACATACGGTGCAATGTCCGCAGATTATCAGGACCCATTGAAATGAATGGATCCGCAAAAACCGTCCGCAATTGCGGAACGGATGCGGATAGATTGCGGATGTTTTAAACGGACGTGTGAATGGGGTCTAAGGAACAGGAAGCAGTGCTCGCATGGAGCGGCTGCCTCCTCTTCAAACAGCTGATTGGCGGGGTGCTGGGTGTCAAACCCTCACCGATCAGATATTGATGACCTATCCTGAGGATAGGTCATCAATATATATGGCAGGACAACCCCTTTAATATATGTAATGCATAGTTTGCTATGGGCAAGTGTCCAGTTTCAAACTGGTTCTTGTTTGATAGTTTTACAGATTGCAAACATAGATATCAAAATTGGGTCATATGGTAAATATTTAGACCACAGGAAATAAAACCTATGTAGAAAGGACTCTTGATGTTAAAGTCTAAAGGAGGTAATATAAAATACTTGGCAGGCAGCCCTCCATGAATTTGCTAGGGATTTTTCCACAAATTTTGCAAGCATTTTATACTTATACAGTATATATGGCTGCTGTACCTGTGTTTACTCTGCAATTACTATAGACTCTCTAAACAGATTACCTCCACCTTATTTCCCAGGATGGTGCTAGGTCCTGTGAAGCACAGAGGTGTGATTTTTCCCACTAGGTTGTCAACTATAAACTGTATAATCCAGAATCATATGTCCAGACCTTCTGTCATTGAACACAGAGGAAGCTACCTAGGCTAGTCTCAAATGTGTCATCTGAACACATGCAATGCCATCATGGTCTACAAAAGAATGGTTACAAAAGAATTTGCAGAACTATTCTTATAAGTTCCAGGGGAAAAACTGCAGGAAAAAATGTAACATATAGGGCATATAGTAGATTTAAAGAAAAATCAGAAAAGCGGAAAATCAAACTAAAAAAACAAACCCAAAATAAGTTTTTTTAATTTTTTTTTTTAAATTTAGGATTAGAGATGAGCGAGCAGTGCTCGTTACGAGCACTGTAACGCTCGGGTCCCGTCTGCAATGCCCGCAGGCATTGCGGATCCGTCCTCATCTGCATGTAAGTCAATGAGGACGGATCGTTTGGTATGACACTCATACCAAACGGTTCCGTCCCCACTGACTTTAAGACGGGTGAGGACGCAACCGTTTGGTATGAGTGTCATACCAAACGATCCGTCCTCATTGACTTACATGCAGATGAGGACGGATCCGCAATGCCTGCGGGCATTGCAGATGGGACCCGAGCGTTACAGTACTCGTAACGAGCACTGCTCGCTCATCTCTATTTAGGATACCTGCATGCATCCATATCTTTTATGTCAGAAAAGATAATAAATGTGGCGGGCCGCCCCTTCTCTCTTCACACCCCCTCAGAAAAGTGGCAAGGACAGTGTAGATATGCCAAATTTTTGTGCAAGTGGTGTTTAAAAAGTCGCAAATGTGCAGTGGCAAATTTAAATTATAAATCTGGCCCAATGAGGGTAATTTACAAATAAATTTTACACCAGGTTTTGGAGTAAAATAGTCACAAGTCCCCTTTTTGACCAGCTTTGTGACAATAAGGGGTTGTGTCATGTAGAAGGAAGTGTGGGCGCCGCCTACAATATATGCATATACCCATATGTATATGCATATATGGGTGGCCCCAAATTTAGGGTCTGTGGCCCCATGGCCATGAAGGCCTGAAGCCCTGGTGGATGTGGTTATCCACCAGGGGCTCTAACTGTAGGTATATATATATATATATATATATATATATATATATGTGTGCATGAGCCCCATTGCATGCACCTATATTTATATATTAATGCCCCTTTTTATATATATGTATATATTAATATGCCCCTTGTTCACATAATGCCCCCTGTTATATATGTCCTCCAGAAGTATATAGATGCATGTACATGATCCCCAGTTATGTACATGTATCTATATACATGTAATAGCCAGGGTGCCCCCCCCATAGCCCCTAGCAGATGGACAATGGCCATCTGCTGGGGATAGCTGGAGACATGGGACTGGACTAATTAGTCCAGTCCCAGGTACTTCAAAGGGACAGAAGATCGATATGATCGTCTGTCCCTTCTGTTAATTACCCTCAGCGCTGCTGGGGGCAATTAACAGGACAGGGAAACAATAGGTTTCCCTGTCTCTGCATGGCGCGTGCCTCCGGCGCTTGTGATTACAAGCGCCGGAGATACAGTGCGCTCCCCAGGCGGAGGATCAAAGAGATCCTCCGCCCGGGAAACAGCGCGCGTCGGCGCGGTGACGTCATAGCACCGCGCCGGCGCTCGTGCACACGGCTGCCGGCGCGCTCGCTCGCTGGCAGCGTGGGAGCACGGGAGCAAGCGCGACCGGGTTTAAATAACCCGATCGCGCTGCGCTCTTCAGTTGAGCCGTGCCTCCCCACCTACAAGCATCCCCTGGACGAACGAGCAAAGAGAAGACCCCCCTGGAACTACCCCTCGGGAGCAGCAAGCAACCCCCCTGGAAGGCTGAGTAAACTCCTGTATCCCCTGCAGATCCATACCTCTTGATAACCCCTGCCCTATACCTGCCCAGCCAGTCCATTTAACCCCTGCATACCCCTTGATAACCCTGCCACCAACATTCCCTGCCCTGTAATAACCACCAATAACCCCTGCCCTATACCTGCCCAGCCAGTCCATTTAACCCCTGCATACCCCTTGATAACCCTGCCACCAACAACCCCTGCTCCCCCCGTGCCCTGTTAACCCCTGCCTTACTGAACCCCTGCAAGCCCCTGGACCCATACCCCTGAGCCATTTATCCCTGCATTCCCAGAACCCAGCCCTGCCAACCCCACATGCCCTACTGTTAACCCCTGCTCTGCTGCTGCCCTGATTTAACCCCTTGTGTTCCTGTCCATACCCCTGAACCACCAATCCTATACCGTTAACCCCTTCCCTGCCAAAACCCCTTGTGTTGCTTCCTGCAATTAACCCCTTTGTTCCCAGGGACAGTAATTTAGATTAGGTCGGGGAGGGCTGCTATAAGTGTGAGTGTGTATTGTTTAGTTAGTATTGCGGTTGGATTTAACGGGATTGTGTAGTGTAGTTAGGGATTATTACTGTATGGTTGATAAATAATAAATATTGTTATTATTTATAATACAGTGTTCAGTGTTTATTGTTTTATAACGTGTACTTTGAGTCCCTTTTAGGTCGTGTGAAAGGCAATAGAGCAGCATTAGGCATAAATAGGCAGAACTAGCGGAAGCGGGTTCTGCCTATTTATGAATATTAATTATTGGTACGTCCCAAAATACCAATAATTAATATCTCCCTTAACTTTGGCGAGCCAGGCCCCTTGCGTGGACTTTGTATCCGTATTTAGCAACGACATAGGGAATTTGCTTATTCTGTGAATTAGCCAGCCAATAGGGACGTGGACAGTGGTTTCTGTGCGTCCAAGGGCCTGGTAATTCGGACAGGTAATGCGATTTCTCAAGCCAAAGCTAAATACAGTGCAAGATCTTTCGCAAAAGAACCTAGATCTTTTGGTTTTAATTTGTGTTTAACTGTTTTTCTATTGCACTTACACGACACGAAAAAAACAACGTACAAGGGAGCCAAGGAAGAAGATCCATACTATCACCAAGAGAGGACCATCGCCGGTGGACTGAGCCAAAGAAGTCCAGCTGGACGGGAGAAGGCGTTCCGGATACTACAGGACCTTCTCCAGGCAGCAACCAAAGGACAACTGGGACCAGCTCCAGAGAAGATGGCGACCTCCAAAAAAGTGAGTATGGACTTCTCCACACTGCTACACCTAGCTAAGAAGAGCACTTTCAATCCCATCCTCCCCACCTCATACACCTCCACAGAAATGTTGTGGTCCGATTTGTTGGCACAGACTTGTAGTTATGACAAGCTCTGTGTCAACAAACGGATGGTATTGAACAAGGATTCGAGGCGACTCCAAATGCTAGCCAAACTTGTACATACATTTGAGGATAGCATTTGGAAGCCGGAGCATGTTGCGCGGGTTTCTCAGTCAGCGGAGACATTTCCTCCGACCATTCATTGCCAGTGCTGTGCCAGTAATGTGCAACAGGTTTCGGCATTGCGGACACAGCTGGCAGTGAATGTGCAGTCTTCTGCTGACCGAGAGACGCAAGTGGCTAAAATAGAGTCACAGTTGGTAGAGTTGCAGAGGCAAAAGGAGGAAATTGAGGCTCAGTTGACTCAGTCTTATGCTGAGATCAAGGCCTTCAAGGAACGGGCTGCCTCTACTGCCGTGACTCTCGCCAAACTAAATGATGAGGTTGCTGTAAGGTCTCGCTTGATGACCGGCATGCAACAAATCATTAGTAATTTTTCTAAGTTGGTGCCGGCCCTTTCTTTTTCTGTAAAGTCAGGGCCAGACTCTCCAAAAATTTTGCCCTGTTCAGGGCAAAAAGGGGGAGAGATATCTGTAACAGGCCAAAATATACCTAAATTTGAGCCTGTTCAGATAGAAAAAAAGAGTCCAACGATTTGTTGTAATAGAAATACTGTGAGAAGTGCGTCCCTGAGAATGGAACAGTATAGGAGAAGGGAGCACGGACTGCAGTGTGGACAGACCTAAGCCATGCAGGGCGGACATCAGGTGTTTT
The DNA here is from genome assembly GCA_900303285.1 of Rhinella marina. NCBI lineage: Eukaryota > Metazoa > Chordata > Amphibia > Anura > Bufonidae > Rhinella > Rhinella marina. The sequence continues at coordinate 199,349 of ONZH01007772.1, forward strand.
GCATGTACTGGCTTAGGTCATATAGCGAAACACTGCAGGTCAGGTAAGAATAGGACACAAAGACCAATTAGGTGTTTTAGGTGTGGGAACGAAGGACACATTGCAAGGAATTGCCCTTGTGCAAGTCATTGCAATGTGTCCAGTAAGACAATCCCGGTAACAGACTGTACAGTTGGGACTAGTCAGATTGGCCATAAAAGAGTCACCACTCTGCGGATGCCTCATCAGGTGCTGAGGGGTCAAAATGGCCAATATAGGCTAGAGAATGTTTGATACCCCTGTGCTATTTGTTACATCGTTCGTTCCCTGTGTATGTCTGTGTCCTGTGTTACCTGTTTGTATGTTTCAATGTTGATGGCGGTAGTCCTGGTTTACATGTGTGTTCAGCTTTGCTGATTTTTGGAATTTGCATCCCCTGCTATGTGTCTGGTCGCGTCTGTTTTTGGTTCATTCTGGTGTCTACTGTGGGTAGAGCAGTGCTATACTGTGGACTGAGGAAGGTGTTGGTTTGCGAGCAGGTAACATCGGTACACGGTGCAGTGTGATGATTACTCTGGGCAGCCAGGGCCTCAGATCGGAGACAGGTAGCACTGTTCTGCTCAGGGTTTTTCAGTGGGGCTGTGTTATGCTCTGATCGGGGCAGGGAGTGGATTGCGGACAGGCAATATGGGCACACGGATCAGTGTGACGTTGCACTGTGCAATCCACTTTCTAGTCCAGACAGGCGGCATAGCTCTGACTGAGATTGGACGCCGGGTGGTCGACGACAGAGTGTGACCTGTGTTTTTGTGTTGTGGAGTCCTGTAGAGCCAAGGCAAGATTCTTGCCACGGATGTTGCTGACCTCCACAACACAGGATAACAGGGGGAAGTCAGACTGGGAACACATGAGTGAGACAGGGATGCCGTGTCATCATGAAAAAAAGATGGTGCTTTGTCCACAGCTCCCCTCGGTGATCCTAACCTATTAGGGTGGCCATCCTTATCTGTTGGTTCAGAGGGATGTGCGGCAGAGGATGGGATCCTCTGAAGTTCGGTGTTCTTACACCTGTGTTAGGATAACGAGGGGTCCTGTTGGATTAAGTTCAACCCAATGCCTTTTCTCATCACATGGGTCAAGGGTATTGGTGATGGAAGTATACCACTAAAAAGGCGCCATGAGGGGAGAAATCCCTCAAGAGCGCTGGGTATTTTCTTCTATCCTAGGAATAATACCATAGGACGATAAGAAAGTACCCAGAGGAGGACAAGGAAGGAACTGGATGGTCCCCCCCCCCCGACACTGTCGTTTGGCTCCTGAGGATCCCGCTCAGTTTTGGCCGAGATCTTCAAGAGTCTACAAGAACGAAGACGCGATCCGGCTGGAGCGTTGAAGAAGACGGACGTGTCCTGGTGGGAATGACGGTTCAGCCAAGGTCACGTCCTTTCTTTTTTATGAATCCGGTGATGGTTTGTCTGGTTCTGGATGGGACTGTGCAAGAGACTTGTGGACTATCACCCCAGAACCAGATAGAACATCACGGAGATGACCGGAGAAAATGGCTCAGGACATAACTCCTGTGAAGTCCTGGAGCCAGGGACTACACTTGATCCTATGAGGGTTCAGGATGTAGTACCATCACCATCCTGAAACCCCATAGTATTTTGATGTATATTATTTGCTATTCAGGGGATGGGTTACATGTTGGTTTCCCGT